>JAUKPQ010053555.1:0-27439 GCA_032273045.1 Chloridella minuta | reverse complement strand
ACAAAGCCCGTTACAGGCAAATTTACGACGTCTATAGAAATAATTACAATCGTAAATACCAACGGGGCGGTGCGCGTACCACACGCCGTGGTCGCAAACAGCAGGGAGGCGACGGCGAGGCTACACCATTTTTCGTGGAGGCGAATGATGCCCAGTGTATGTTACCGCGTAGAGCAAACGCTACGGCAGCACGTAAGCGTAAAACTCTACGGCGTCGGCGATCTACAAAGGGGCGTCGCTAATCTAAACCAATATTAAGTCATATAGGATAGAATGTCTATCAAATATGACGCTGCTCTCATTCACGCCGCTTTTGAACAAATAGCTAACCGTAAATTCAAAGATGACGCTGAATTCTTACATACTTGTCGTATGGAACTAGAGCCCTACATCTTTGGCACCCTTAACCACCGCTACGGTGCCGAATTCCAAAAATACTGGGACTCCTGTGTAATTCCTACCAAAGGAGATAAGAGTGTTGTTCTTGTAGAACGCCGGTGCCACCCTAATCTCCGCTTTTGTCTCCAAAACGCCGCGTACTACGCCCGTGGTTGGGCTATCACTGTCATCTGTAGCGATGCCAATATGGCGTACGTGAAGGCGTGTGCGGGGTCTCAAATAGACTCAATTCGCATTATTCCATTTTTCAAAGGATTCGGTACGCCTGAATCAGGCAAGACTGAATATAATACTGTTCTCCAGCAGTCGCATTTCTGGGAACTTTTCCTAGAAGATAATTTATTGATGATGGAAACAGATACCTATCTGATGAAACCATTACCCGACGAACTTTTGGCATATGACTACGTTGCCTCCAAGTGGCCGTGGGCACCTGACGCCGCCGGTGGTGGCGGACTCTCCTACCGCAAACGCTCCATGATGAAACATGTATGTTCTCAGAATTTTCCGATTCAAAAAGCACAAGATTGTTTTATTAGTGATGCCGTGGAGAAGCTCCATTTTCTATCACCGACCATTGAGGAATCTAAGGCGTTTTTTGGCGAATTTGCTTTTGTCGGCACGATGTGCGGAACCCACCAGTGGTGGACCGGCATTCGGTCCCACAGTCTAGATACGATTGCCGACGCCCTTACTTTATCTTTGGTTTAACTGGCTTTGTCTCATCATCTTTTTTCTTTGGCGCCTCATAACTACACGTGCCACAATGATCAACATTTGCCCAATCAATCTTAATTTTATTCTTTTTCATATCTGTGAGCGACCATCGTCCTAGAAGTGCCGGTTCCCTAGATATAATAAATATACGAAAGAGTTTACGAAACATTGTTTACAATCTTGTACATTGTAAATAGTGTTTTCAAATTTTGTGCGAAACTTGTTAAAACGGCGCCCTGATATCTGGCGGAGTCTTCGGTTTACCCGCATCATCGCCACTTCCCCAACCAGGATTCGGTGGCGCCCGTGGAGGATCCAAGCGCGTAATCACGTATTGGAGTGGCACCGGTTTAATCGCAAAACTATACGTTCCAAACTTACTCATGTACGATTTTATCTGTTTGCCCGTGCTGAAAAAGTTCATCGCAACGAATTGAATGCCCAACGCCTGAGCCGCCGCCACCGAATAGTCGTTCGACTCAGCTATCGGCTCCTCAGTGAACGGTGCCACAAACGTAAGATTCATTAAAATCTTCTTCTTTGCGTCCGACGCCTGGTCGCCCGAAATCGTCTGAAGCTGTCCCGCATTATACTCCAACTTAATACCATCCTTCACAGAGAAATTCACGAAATCCATAAATTTGCCTGTACCTCGAACATTGGATACAACAATCACTTTCGAGAAGAGCTCGTCAATCGGCACCTTAAAGAGCCGGTCAGCACCACGGCAATTGTTAAACGCTAAATCTAGTCTGTACGGTGTAATAACCGACTGAAGTGCCTCGGCGGTACTGTCAAATGTTGACGCCCTCGGGTTGCCGCGGAAACGTAAATAGAGTATGAGCGGGTCTTGATGACCGGGATTGGTTGTTGTTTGAAGTGCCTGGGCAACGAGCGCCTCAAGAACATTGACAAACGGCAGGGCGTTGAGTGTTGTACGGCGCCACAAGCTACCGGACTCCACTGCCTGAATAATCGGACCAAAGTTACCACCCGCCTCCATATTTGGCCATAAATCAAACACAAACGCCCGTGCCCCACCCGCTACCGCCAGACGCGCCGCGTCCACCGACACCACGCCGTTCACCGCAGGAAAGAAAATGCCACTTGCATTCGCCGTACTTACGTAAAAGTTTGTAAACGCTAGATTGTCTTTCTTATAGCCCTGGCTGACAAGGGCGTTATATAAAGCCGGTAATCCTTTACGACTCGGATTATTTATATTATAGTTATCTGACGCCTTCACGTTATTGCGAATAATACGGGCAATATTATACGGAGTTTCCAAGTACTGCCGGTAATTTATCCACCATGCGATAACCGAGAAGGCAATAACCACCACAATGAGCAAACCCCAAAACGGAAATCCAGGATCCTTTGAATCAATCGTATACGTTCGTGCCCCCTGGGCAAACATAGAAAAGGCATCGGTCAACTTATCGCCAAGAGCAATTAGTTTTTTATTCCAAATCGGTGGCGCCGCTCCTGTCTGTACTGTCGCCATTCTAGCGTGGTAGGTCATTATTTTTTACCACCCGACCCCGAAAGAAGTGCGTATGCCAATGCCATCTTATCAACCGCCGACAATTTGGCAGCAGCTTTCGCCGCCGCATCCTCCACTAACCCATTTATCTTCGGTGCTTCTAACATAAACTTACGTGCCTCTTCGGCGATAGTTGTATAGATATTATCAATTCCCGTATTCTGCGACTTCACCGCATCATAGCTCGGTATGTTCGGACCTGCCGTAAGACGGGGAGTTGACCGACGGGCAATATGTTCGCAAATCATCACCGTGAGCGCCGCCAAACAATCGCGCCGTCCTTTCGCCCCCAATTTATTCCACGTCATCGACATTGTATTAAAAATACCCGCCCGTTCATCCGTTGACAAGAACGCTACATCATTCGCAAGGTCCTTCATCACATCAATCAAAAACCACATCACGCTTTTCCGTTGTTTGGGGGTCAGGTAACTCGGACCACGCTCTTTCACCGTTGGCTGTTCTGTCTGCCCGTCCAACGTAATAAACCAAATAACCCAGAAAAGCGCACGGTTGAGATTCGTAGCACGACACGCCGCCTCAAACTCATTTCCAATCTTCAACAAGTCGTTACTCTCTATTCCCGCCGCCCACGTACGGCGAGTACTCAACTGATCCACCACGCCCTGACCCGTCCGAAATCGGGTACGCATCGCCTCGGCATCACGGAAACAATCGTCAGACGTGGGAAGTTTCGGCAGTTGGCGTTTTTCCGACAAGACCAGACTTGAGACGGCTTCCGCTACGTGATACCGCACCTGTGGTGTATTTCGTATTGCCTTTGTTGATTCGCTACTTCGTGCCCATAACGCCCGTATATGTGTAGCCGAATGAACCCATGACATACACCATGCCGGATTATTTGCCGCTACGTGTGTTGCCCACGCGTGAACCAGTGCCGCCTCCAACTTCCCCAGTCCCTGCTCGGAACACACTAATTCCGCCGCCCAACGCTGGGAGCGTACCATATCACCCGCACCAATCGCTTTGACGAGCGAATTGACCACATCACCCCACGCATAACCGCACAAGGTATGTTTATTTGTAGCCTTCGGCTCCATATCTTATACTACGTTGCGAAATCTGGTGGCGTGTTGCGTACGCACGGACCCCATTTGTATTTTGAAAACATCTAATAGGAATGGGACTCAAGTGGTTTGAAGGTATTGATGCTCTGGATACTATCCAGGTTATCCTAGTGGTTATTATATCTATACTTCTGGCGAACTATCTCTATGTTCGCTGGATGATGACGGGAAATCGCATCACCGAGCTGGATGACATTGAGGCGTTTGCGAATCCCGATGACTCGCCCGAGGCGAACGTCGTCGTACTAGGAAACGAAACGCTCTATGATAAATTTTACGCCAAAATCTACGATAAGATTGTAGACGGCGCCCTACGTCAGCAACAAGAAGTAGGACTCACGCTTATTTGGGCAAAGGGGTACCGACCCGAATTGAAGACAATAGAGGTCCTGGACATCGGCTGTGGAACCGGCGGTGACGTGGAAGAGTTCAAGAAAGCGGGGGTCGGCAAGATTGTCGGTATGGACGCCTCGGATGCGATGATTGAAGTTGCCCGTAAGAATTACCCTAAGAATGATTACCGAGTCAAAGAAGCCGAAAATATCGGCTCTTTTGCCGCAGGAGAATTCAATCTCATCACAATGTACTATTTTACCTATTACTACTTGCGTGACCGTGACCAGGTATTCCGTAATATTTTTGGTTGGCTCCAACCTGGCGGCTGTTTCGTAGTCCACCTTGTCAATCGCGAGAAGTTTGACCCAATTCTAGAAGCCGCCTCGCCGTTTGTAGCTTTTAGCGTACAAAAATATGCCAAAGAACGTGTCACCCGGAGCAAGGTCACCTTTAATAAATTTGAGTACGAAGCCGACTTCACGCTGGACGATAATCGCGCCGAGTTCCGCGAGGAGTTCCGTTTCAAGGATACAAAAAAGATGCGCCGTCAGGTCCACCATCTTCGTATGCCCAAAATGGACGAAATTGTCGCCGAAATTGAGGCAAACGGCTTCACGTACAAGCAGTTCATTGACCTCACGCCTATCGGCTACGAGTACCAGTACTTATTCTGTTTTGTTAGATAGTCTGCTTGAGCGAGGTGGCGACGCACCTCACAAGACTGGTAGAAAGATTCTTTGCTGCGGCTTGTTTGTAGTCAAAAGAGCACCTATGCTCTTCTGCGTACCTATGCTTTCCGCAGTAGCGATGTCCACACTTACACGCCATATCACTGAGTAGTAGTTTCACCTTACAATCGGCGTGATTACAGCGATTCGGATTCTTGGGTACCGCCTGGGTTTCTAACATTAGTTGTGGAGGCTGTGTGGCGGTTTGGGTGATGGGGAGGAAAAGGGGCGAATTGGGGGTCATTGCGGGGGTGGTCATCCTAGCTGGGCTGGTGGATTTCTGGAGATGTGGAACGCGGAGTCAATTTTTACACCGGTCGGAAAAAATGATATGGGCTAGGGGCACTGGAACATATGATAGTATGACCAAGTGTAAAGACATCAACCCCAACTATGTACCCTGCGACAACGACGCACTTACAAATCAGGCTCTTTGTCCATTACATCGCGAAGAATTAGCAAAAAAAGCGGCAAAAGAGTCGGCACGGAGCGCCGACAACAAATCTGCCCTTGTGAAAGCCGCCGATAAGACCACACGAGCGTTTGCTATGATGACCATCACACCGACTCCAGGCACCGAAAAGGAGTACGCTGAAGCCAAAAAAGAGGAGGGAATTCTTAAGGCACGAGTGAAATCCGATGATGAAAAGCACGAGAAGGAACTGATGACGCAAAAAACTAAAAACGCAGTTATTGTTGCTCTTCGCCAAGAACTCTGCCTACTACCTGTAACAACCCAGTGTTACGCACTGAATCCTATTACACCACACGCTCAGTGTACTTCGGCTCCGACAAGCTGTGACATGCTGTGTGATGGACACCGCACCAGCTTAGTGGACAAACTTAGCTGTGTGTCATTAGTTCTTGCCAATCCGCTACCACCTTTTCGTTTCGCTCTACAGCAGAACTATGTAATACTAGAAAACGCTGTACGTGCAGGAGTCCGTGCTGCCCGAATTGCAAGATTTGGAATAGCTGCTCTTGATGTAGCGAATCCATCTGCTGGGGGCGGAGGCGGAGGCGGAGGCGGAGGTGGCTTGGGAGTGGTCCCTCCACCTCGGCATGTTGCCGCCGCCCCCACGCTGACCGCTCCCGTAGACGTGGCGCCTCACATTGCCAAACAGCATCTAGAAATGTCCGAAGCGCTCGGCAAACCCATCACCTGCCCCATCTGCTACGACAGCATTGTTCCATCAAATATTATTATGACCCACTGCGGTCATGTCTACTGTACGCCGTGTCTTACGGCGGCGCGTGAGCGGGAGAGAAAGTGCCCTCAGTGCCGTGTCGTCATCTAGCTCCTTTACCGACATCTGTGCCATCTTGTGAAACGAGATGAGATACTCAGGATACGCCGCGTCGTCGTGGCGCACCGCATAAATAGACGGATGAACACCACCCGTATCCGCTCCCACCGCTACACGGTTGACAAAGAGGAAACTCTCACCTTCGTCCGTTGTATCCGTATACTGTTTACTTACATCACCCGCTCCAGAAAAGTAGGTCCCAATTCCGTACGCCGAGACCACGTTGTATTCCTTTTTGTATCCAGACTCGCAGATAGATCCAAGCACACTTGCTTTGGTGCCGTGAAAGAGCCGGTGCTCCGTCACCTTATTATCCCTCACAAACTTCTCATATTTTGTTTGAAGTTCAGGATTTACGACTTGTTTGATATAGAGCACACACGCATTGGGAAACGATTTCCTGAGCTCAGCAACAAGTTCATCGTAGAGTTTATTGGAAAGCGAGATATATTTCAGCTCGTACGGCATCTACATTGATTTATTGGCTGAGGTAGGCGGTCAATTTTTCAATCCCTGCTGATTCGGCATAAGGACATGTAAATGTTATAGATATAAGATGCCTTTTTGGTCTAAAACAACCGCCGCACCCCGTTGGATAGACACGTGGTCAGCTGATCGTTCGCCCCGTTTTCTACGCCTAGGACCGGCAGCCGAGCCTAAAATGCCAGAAGGCCCCTTAGGGACCCCTGTACGTCTAACAATTGATGATGTAGGTGCGTTGTCGGCATTTTGGACAGCGAGTTACGGCGGTGACGACTGGTATATGGATGCCCAACCGGCGTGGGTTTCAACATATTTGAAAGACCCCTCCGTTATTGTGCTTGGCGTATTTGACACTGTTGGCGGGAAACTTGTAGCTACCATTGTCAGTACGCCGTTGAGTGGTGCGAATACCGAAATGTCTACAGGGGCGATGCTATACCACGGTTCTATGCGCGTCATTGAAGGACTATGTATTGAGAAGTCGTGGCGTTCAAAAGGAATTGCGGGGTACATGATTGCCATGATGGATAGCTGGACGTCGATGAAGTTGCCCGTGGCACATCTCTGGTCCCGTGAAACGTCCTCAGCGCCGATGTTTAGCACCGCCCTACGAACCGATACGTACGCAATGGCTGAGACAAATAAACTTGTCGGCTCCATTAGTTGCGAAAAAATGGATTGGTTACAGTTTAGTGGTATGTGGCAAATGTCGTTTCGTAGTTGGATGATGAATGAAGGCGAAGGAAGTCCGCCACCACAAATTGTTGCTACAAAACCTGTCAATCGCTCCGACCATATTGACGTCTGGATTACAAAAAAGAAGCCAGAGATAACAGCAGAATTGCGTAAAGTCGTTGTAGTTGTAAATACCCGACGACGAGCGATTCCTGGCGATGAACGAATCTTCGAGGTGGTCTGGTGCGGTTATTTAGTCGGCGGACGACTCAAGCCCAACACCGGCACCCGCGGATTCCGTTCCGTTCTTGAATCGGTCGGAACGGGTTATAAGGATTCATTTCTATTTGCGTCTAGTGGATATTTGGGAGGCGAGGCGCGTTCTGATTGGGGGAAGCCGTGGCGATACGGCAAAAGCGGGGTTCATTCCTGGCATATCTATAACTATATGCCCCCCACGTTCGGTTCGTGTGAACTTATGGCGGTCCGTGATGAAATCTAAACGTTTCCCAAAAGAGAAAGAAAGAATGGGTTGCGACTATTATACGTGGATAGAAACTATCATCGTATATAGGGATTTGTCAGGAGTGGTATGTCGGTTTGTAGAGCGTGGTCCGACACAACGATGCTACGAAAATGTAGAGGATATAGACACCGATTTTAAGGTGCTGCCAACAACTGGACAAATTCTTGCCGACGAAATCCGTGCCTACAGTCAAAAGAAGATGTTTATGGATAATTATTGGGTATGCCACTACAACGGAAAAATGCGGATTCGTGAGTTATGTATGGCGAATGAAATTCCGTTTGATTCACTCATAGAAGTATATAAGCAAATGGGCGGACGGGTCGCTTAGCGCCGATGACGGCGACGCGTTTGGCGACCACCCTTCCAGTTCGCTATCTGATTGGACGGTTTCCGTGGATACCATTCGCCAACAGATAATGAGGCATTACTGTTTCTACGAGAAGTATTATTTGATAGTGTAGCACCTAGATTGGACGCATTTGATACGGTACGTCCCTCCCAATTGAGCCGTACGTTATTGTTTGAAACCCCAATCGGTATAAGTTGTTCAAGTTTATGGATATAATAATCAAACATAAATGGAACAAAATAATGGAGCTCCTCTTTGAGTTGTCCATACTCCTGTGTTAATGGAAGAAACGCAACATCGGTTTGAAACTGCTCTTTCAGACCATTTGCCTGTGCGATAAACCCTTGAATACGATTTATATACTGCTCACCTGTCTCGTTTAAAGGATTATACGGTTTTGTAATAACAATTTCAAATAGTCTACGGTTGCCATTTAGATTTCGTACAAGTTCTGCAACTTGCGGATTTGAGTCGCGTCCAAAGTCTTGAACAATCTCCTTAAAACGCTGGAACTTACCGCACTGCGTTGCGTTTGTTCCAACATTACTATTACGAATGCGCTTTGTTCCCATACAAACGCTACTCTTAAGCGCACGTGTTGCCTTACGTGACAAATTCTTTAGCCGATTACGCAATGTCTGTGATCCACTCGACATTTGTCTTCCTATTCTGTCGGTCTAAAATAGAATTGTGTGACTGGAACAGAATGGAACCGCCTCCGCCCCCATTTGACCAAAACGAACTAGACCAATTTGCCGCCGTCAGGAACGCAGCTAGTAACGAAGAAGATATTGGCAGTATTCGTATGTACGGTATTCAGGCTCGTGTTGAAGATATGATGCGTGAAATGTCCAAAGAGGAGCTCCTTGGTGCTCATATGGTGCTGAGTGTTTTATCGGCACGGCTCGGCAAGATTTGGTTTGAGGACCGTATTCCGTTTGACCGCAAGGCACTTGTCAAGACGATTGAAGAACTGTTTGAGATTTCTTGCGAAATCAAGTGCCATAAATTCCCTGATACGCCTTCACCCACCGCAATCCATGACCACAACCAAGGTTCTTGAATTTGAATCATGTAATGATTACTATTCAAGCTGTTGAACTTATCGGCGCCTCACCAACTTTACCAGGAATACTACGCTTCAATGGATCGGACGATATAGTTGAATCCTCTACATTTTTGGTTCTTAGAGCCGGGGCGCTCTTTTCTAAAGCACTCGCAGGTACCTGACCAGATCCTAATTTGCTAATATCTATAATTGCCGTCTTATACGTAGTCTCCACCTCTAGATAATGATTGGCAAGTAAAGTCCGCGCCTCCTTGATAAATCCCTCCAATGTATCCAAAGCACCCTTCTGACTTGTCACAAAAATAGGGTCAACGCGTATCTGGTGCGCCTTTCTGTATCCCATATCCTTCAACGACAGAATCTTACGCACAAACTTTTCTACATTTCCTAAATGCGTATCATAGAGTCCACGTAGTTTACGGTGGGCGTTTGTAAGAACATTATATTGCGCATCCGTATTGGCAATACGATTTCCCGCACTACAAAACTTACTGGCAATCGTCTTTGGCTCAATAAATCGGAGTTGTGAGAAGTCGTAGGGACCCTGTGTAGTGCCTGTGACACTTGCGATACTAGTATTCAAAAACTTAGATGCTGTAGCATTGAGTTCTTCTGCGGATTCGCTGGTCTTTCCGCCTTGACGATTATCGTAATACAGCGATTGTAAAAGAGCGTAAGGAATTGTATCCGTCATTGCTCCTGCCCATACATCTGTACAAAATGTGGTCGTGATTTGTTTGCCCCTAACTGCTGTAGCCAATAAGAACGCGCGATAAAATGCCGGTGACGTAACATCCTTCGCACTTGTAGGTTGATTGTCATCTGTGTAACCACGAATTGCCGATTTATACTTATTGAACTGAGAAAGACTTATAGGAATGGCTGGGGACGTCGCAGTAGATGCCGGTTGCACTGTCGGCGCTGTTCCTGATACCCCACTTTCCAAGGCATATTTAGGGGCGGATGCTAAATAGCTATTTACTTTATTCGCAAATGATACAAATGATATTCCATCAGATGAACCGTACGCCATTCCGTCCGTATCAACTATAAATTTACCTAATAGTTGACAGACACCACCCTCGCATTCACCTACTCCCATTAACATTACAGTAAACAATTGTCTATCACCACCACGTTGTTTACGGGTTCCCTTACGTCCTCGGCGTTGCTTACGGGTCCCACCTCCTAAAATACTACCTCTATTGCTTCCTGTATTAAACGGAGCTGGGCGTCCCATAGTTGACGCTGATGCGGCGTTCCAACCCTGAGCACCAGAGCTGACCGATGCGGGGCGTTGGTACTGGGCTTGAACTATTGGCGGGGCTTGGACTGGGGGCTGGTACATGGGTTGTCCTTGAGTCTGCGCTGCAGTTGCCGGATTATACGGTGTAAACATAATACCTAAAACTCCCGTTGGTGAAGTTTGCGCATTATATACAATACCCTTTTGTATATCAACAACTATCTGATCGCCAGGATTGAATGTATATAATGGACGTGTATCACCGTAAATCTGTTTAAATTTTCCAGCAGTTAATACGCCCAAAATATCAGGAGGAATCGGACGAGAAACCAATTGTTTATTTACTAAATCTTTGTATTGTGGATTACGTAGGGACGCCGAAGAGGATACTAGAGCAGTCTCAGGATTTAGATCCTTCAAACGAATAAACGCAGCATTCTGATACGCCACACTTGCCGTTAACGCAGCTACAAGTCCTGTAAATCGAACAATGAAACGTACGAATTGTAGGCAATAATCCCGCCGCTCATCATCCGATTTCAAAACTTTTTCGTAATACGATTTCGGCATAAATGATACTTTTGATATCTCGCCACGCTTTGGGTCCGGGAGTTGTAGTGTTAAAAACTCCCTATCTAGTTTCTTTTGTATAAGCGTCATTAGTGAATTACAACCTTCAGACGAATTTAGTACCTCCGCTAAATTAAAAAGATTGTTTCCATCTACCAACATTGTTACAAGATCTGAGAGAACGGTAATGGAAAACTTCTGCCGTTGTCTCAAATCAAACACACCGTAGAGATTCAGTTGGTCCTCACGTGCGCCTTCTAATCTGGAGCTCTGACCTCCCATTCTATTTAGGTAAGTTATTTACTCTTTGTATCGCCAGGAAAGAGAACGCCACGCCACGACTCAATACGCTTCAAGCATTTATGTAACGTAGCCACCGAAATGCTACAGACTTTCGCCACCTCGGCATTCGTCTTTTCCAAACCCATTCGCTCACACGCTAAAGCAAGGGCAGACGCCGCCAATGACGACGGCGTGGTCTCAGGGCACACACCCAGTTCATCAATCATATTGCCAATCTTCGTCGCCGCGTCTACAATCTGATTATGTAGAAGGCGGGGCGTCTCCAATTTATAAATAGCCGGTTCCAGATAATGACGGAAATGCGTAGAGGGAGTTTCTACCTTCTTCTCCGCTAACGGCGTAGTGTGTAGATGCTCCTCTAGTAATCCCGAAAACTGCTTCACGCCCCGCGTAATCAGTTTTGCGTCAATCTGAAAGATTTCGGCAATTTCAATGGGGCGCCGCGGCGTATCGTGGCGCTTGAGACTTTCAAACAAACACGCCGCTAAAAGAGCGTCCTTCTGCTGTCCACGGCAAATACACCGAGTGCTTACCTGGGCGTATAGCTGTTTGGTCTCCTCCACGATTGCCAATGAAATACCCGCATTACTTGCGCGTACCTGAAGCATTTCAAAGATGGTCCAAAGCGTTCGCTCACGGTACGGCATAATATTCCACAGATGATACTGACGAATGCGCCGCATTGCCTTGGAATCGCCAGGTCGGGTTAGAATTCGCGTACCCAGGGACGATTCAGGAAGCAGAGGATTAAGGGGGTTACCGACCCGCGTCGGATCCGGACTACGGTCCTCAGACCCAAACCAGCGATACTCCGCCGAGCTATCCAACTGAAATCCAAAATGAGTTCCACACTTTGTACAAATAACTTCGTCATTATTTGTTTGAACCTGAATCCATAGACCGGTATCGCAATCTTCGCAGTGAAATCCATCCATCGTGTCGGCGGGTACTGACGGTGCCGTCTCCGCCAGTTCCTCAACCGCTTTTGTCCAATCCATTACCTCGCCAAAAGGGTCCGCCGAACTCTCACTACTCAGCTTCACACACGACGATACGCCCGGAAATAAGAGCGATGACATCTTACAACTTATATGTTGTAGAGTGGGGGGTGATTCTGGGGGCTCATCATTTTTTATAAATTTCGGCAGAACGCAGCTGCTCGGCGGGAGCGATATAAAACCACCCCACTTGTTAAGGATGTCAGGTCTAGGTCCGTATTACAGTTTTGCCGATGAGATGAAATATCCCTCGGAACTTGATATTAAACGTGACGGTAGCGTTGAACGTGGCTCTGCTCAGATTGAGCGGAATGTTGCCGGTATTCAATATTATGTAGATGCGATGGCATACGGTAATCCTACCAAAAGTGTACCAGGATACGGTAAGGTTAATTACATTGACCAACAGCCAATGGGTCTCCGCTACTTTTTTAATACCGGTCAGCAATGCTCCAATGGCGCCGATATGTATCAATATATGACGACGATTACCCAAGGTATGCCTATGGGTATGGGAAAGGGATTAGAAAAGATGCTCGGTAATAAACTTCAGGGACTTGCCCCAGGTGTTCTACAGGATTCATTTGATGCGATGAATCCTATGCCAATTTTTACTGCTGCAATGGGAACCGGCTACCCTAAATGTAAATTAATGGAAGCACCCGTTGGTGATGCGAACGGGGCGCTCAAATCTCGTTTTGACAAACCGGTTTTTAATCAAAATCCTACGGGCGCCGATGACCCGCCAATAATGATTCCCAACGTATGGGTGGACCCTGCCACTGATAAAGTCTATTACAAAAATGGAAAACCGATGCTCAATCGGTGGGTATTTGATAAATGGATTACCCAAGATGAATTTTACTGGACACAAAGCCAATTGAAGAAAATGGGGCGCTTATATCGTCCAGGTGATGTTCCCGACAAAAATACACGACCAGATCCACCAATTCCGCCACAACCGTCGGCAAATCAACGAAAAGCCTCCGTTCAGGACCAGGCTACCGAAGGATTTTCGTCAAACCTGAATTCCTCACAAGTTGGTGCGGGTGTTTTATTCGCCGTGCTATTTGCGGGACTTGTTGCTTTCACTTCATTGCGCAAGTAATTTTGGTTCCCTCAAGTAAGAAGGATGAGTATTCAGGATTCATTAACTAATTTTGCGAGTAGCGCAACCTCCGTCTTCAAACAGCCGACGGCAATAATGAACGCCTTGCCCGACACGAGCCAGTTTATTGGACCGATTTACGATTATTCGGGCGAGATGAAGTCGCCTAGTGAAATTGATATTACTCGAGGAGGCGATTTTGACCAAATCGGACGAGCTGCTGTGGGGGTTGATTACTACGTGGGTACGCTAGGCTACGGACAGTCAATGGGTCTATCAAAAAATGTAGATGGTATGCAACAGTCTCCTATGGGTCTTAACTTCTTTATTAAAGTGGCTGATGCTAAATACGGCGCTGCGTGTAGCAACGGTGCGAGTATGTACGAATATGTGAGCACAATCCCCGTGGGTATTCCTGGTCCGCTTGGCGATGAATTAGCAAAAGAGATGAATGGCATTCGTCTACAAGGTCTCGCCCCAGGAATTATTAACGATGCCGGTGCCGCTCTTAACCCTGTCCCTTTCTTTTCGGCAGCCATCGGCTCAGGATTCCCCCAATGTAAACAAATGACCGCCCCCGTTGGCGATGCTACGGGGCGCCTTCGTTCTAAAAATAAGAATGTGACCCGTCCGTGGATTGACCCTAAAACTGAAAAATTAACCAGGAAAGATGGAAAATACTATGCCACACACTGGGTCTTTGATAAATGGATTTCCGCCGAAGATTACAAAAAAGCAAAAAAGGTGTATCCGATAAAAGATAAAAAGGGAAATGTGATTGAAGAGTTCGCCTCACCCGTCGGAGGGTCACAAGTCGCCGCCGGTGTCCTTTTTGCCGCTCTTTTTCTCGGACTTGTAGCCTTCACCGCCGGACGAAAATAAGCATCCCAAGTAAGGAGTCTTCGTATGGAGTCTATTTTGGGTCCGAAATACGATTATTCAGAGGAAATACCGACGCCTAGAAATGTTGGTGCCATCCTTGGTGATGGTTCATTGGACGGCATTATGGGTGCTGCTGCTGCTGTAGACTACTATGCAGGTACAGTAGCTTTTGGAGAATCTATTAATGAAGCTACCGCCCGTGGTTATAATCAGCAACCTCTCGGACTTCGGTTTTTCTTAGATACTGGCGTAAAGTGTTCAAACAAACAGAATATGTATCAATATATCAGCACGATTCCTCCTGGATTCTCAGGTCATTTCGGAGACGAAATGGTGAAATTTTTCAGTGTAAATGTTCGTGGATTAGCACCCGGTATATTTCACGATGCGGGAAAAGCTATGGACGTTACTCCAATGTTCAATACAATGATGAACAGTGGACTCGCTAAATGTCGTAAAGTGAGTCTGCCGGTCGGTGACCTAAATGGTAATATTCAGAGTCCGAAAACCGGTAAATGGTGGATTGACCCGTCCAAAGAAAAACTTACATACATTGGTGGAAGACCACACGCCAGTCACTGGATTTTTGATTCGTGGATCACGCAGGAACAATATGATGCGGACCAAAAAGCAGCTGGTCCGGTAGAAGGCTTTAGAAGTGGCGACAAGGGCTCCAAGATTCTTGCCGGTGTGCTTTTCGCTGCCCTTTTTGCCGGACTTGTCGCCTTTACCACTCGTCGTCAATAATTTCACACCCTTCTTTAAGATGGAGGGATTCGCTGTAGTATCAGGTACTATTGAGAGCGATAAGCATCTTCAATATATTACGCAAGTTGCGAAAGAGCGATATGCGCAATATACAACTGCCCACCACGAATGGATTGATAAGGTTGAGGGCGGCGATTATCGTTCGGCACTCGAAGCGGTTCGGTCCGATCCTGCGATTTTTAACAAAATCCAAGAGCGATTTCCTGGCACCGCAATAAAACAGGTCACGGAGGCTGACGAGATTTATTGGGCGGTGAGCCCCAAGGGCGCAGTCGGCTCCGATCGCTCACTTGTAGATTGCCACTACGATAGCCCGTTTGCGCTTTTCCCGACCGGCGGAGTTACGTACTATCGTGTGATTATTGCCTGTAATGAAAATGATACAGTAACCACAATGTTTCCCGATGAAAATATACGGGTCAAAATGAATACAAAAGACTTCCACGGACTCGACTATAATAAGGATATACATTGTGTCGAGGGCGCGATTCCAAAAGATAAATTTCGCGTTCTCCTCAAAATGCATTATTTGGTTGTACCACCTGGTAGTAGCCCGATTGCCGAATCCTGGGTGCGACACATCAATGTTGGATGGACCGTTTTTTCGCGCGAAACAATGCGTATGTCTGCGAATCCGACCACTTGGTATGAGCATATAGTCGCTATGATTGTCAATATCTGCCGATATATATTTAATAATGTTTACATATTTTTATTTATGCTATTTGTTTCTACTGTATTAGGTATAGCATATAACTCGAAGATGGTACAGAAAACTCTGCGCCGATTGGTTCGCTCTGCTAACTGAATCTATCCCTCTAATAGGATCCTACCATGTCAGCCAACGACGTCCATTTCTTTTTCAAGATGCGCGAACAAATCAAGCTTTACCACTGGCAGACTATGAGTTACAGTCGGCATAAGGCAACCGACGAAGTATTAGAAAAGTTGGACGAGCATATTGATCGCTATGTTGAGGTATATATGGGAAAGTATGGACGCCCCCGACTAGGTGCATCAACAAATACAACTAAGCTTTCTAATTTGTCAGAGACCTCAGCCGTCCGTTTTATCAAGGCATGTATCGGCTACCTCCTGACGGATTTATTGCCAAACTCTGAGCGCCATCCTGCCGATACGGACCTTGCAAATATTCGTGACGAGATGCTTGCCGAACTCAATCAGCTCCTTTACCTTTTCACGCTCCATTGAGTGTCTGGATTTCAAACAAAATTGAAATAATTTGTTAACCTTATAATATAAGCATAACAAATGGGACAGTACTACTATGCGGTCATTTTGGACGCTAACGGCTGGATTCGTGCGTGGATGGCGCCTGGATTCGGTGCGAAACTGATGGAACACTCGTATTTGGGCTGCATTGGTGTCGGCACATTTGAGTGGGAGCTCACGCCCGAGGGTCGGCATCATATGTCGCGAGTTGCCTGGTGCGGTGATTACGCCGACGCGGAGCCAGGGCTCGGCAAAAATCTACATTTGATTTGTAACGAACGTAACGATTTGATGCTTGTGCCTACTGCCGCCACGCTGGGCGAACATCCGTTTCTAGTCAATCATACAAAGCGGCAGTTTGTAGACAAGAATAAAGTTCTAAAGGGGCTGGGAGGATTCCAAATCCATCCATTGCCACTTTTGACTTGCGAAGGAAACGGACGGGGCGGAGGGGACTTTTACGGCGAGTCGCCGTTGATTGGGTCCTGGGCACGGGATGTTATTTCGGTGGAAAAAACCGCCCCTGACGGATTTACCGAATTAGTGTTTGACCTGGTGGCAACGGATTAGTGTTTGTCAAAAAACCCGACCACCACAACAGGAATGGGATCATGGCAATCAAATACCTCTTGGTGCTGGAGTCCTCGTGTGCGGTGTCCTGAACATACGCCGCCTGTCAAGAAGAAGAGTTTTGTAGAACTTATGGAAGAGGAACTTGATAAGAAATGGTGGAAGGAAAATCGGTGGATGTTTATAGAAGGTAAAGTGTATGACCACACGGATAATGATTGGAGTACTTAGTCCCTGAAAAAATTGAAATCAAATCCGGTTTTTGTTAAAAATTCAAACATCTAGAAAATGTCTGAATTTGGATTTCTAATTTACTGTTGCTTCGAGTCCAAGATGCCGGCGCATCTATCTGGTTCTACGGTTGGGGGTAGCCTGTTGCTTGATAAGGCTGTAACCGAGACGGAGGCGGTTGAAAAGGTTGCGATGTATCAGAAGCGCGGCGAAACACCGTCTTTGTATAGCAATCCGTCGGAAACTCGTCGTTATATCTACATCAAGAACCAGTCGCATTGGTGGAGTTAACGGCGACGCGTGGAACGGCGGTGACTGCGACCGGTCTTACGCGTGGACCGGCGACTGCGACGGCGTCCCGCCACCTGTGGCGCCGGTATTATGTGTCCTGAACTACCATGATCAAATACAACAATTACTCCGCCCGGTGGGTAACCCCATATACGCCCTGATGTGATATAAAGTGCTCTACCATCAGTTAAATTTATGGTCACGGGTTTTACAAATCTACCTTGAAGATACCCACGATCTTTAAACATAATTATATCTTGGGGTCTTAGCATATCCTCAGTAATTATTTGACCGGGAACAATTAACGCACGACGTGCTTCATTGCTTAGAGAAGGATTGCGAATAAATTCAACTACGGGATTACGTGTACCTTGTGCGCCGGAATTCTCTCTGACATCTTCTATAACAAATGTAATAGGAGCATTCATTTCTAAATTTAAAAAAATGTTTTTGATTTATTGCCTAAAGTGCCGCCTTGACTGCCGATACCAGCTCAGGCATCAGACTTGCCTCGTTCGCAATCGCCCGTAAACGCGACTCCGGCAGAATTCGTGAGCAGATAGACATTGATTCCAACTCCTGTAAGAAGAGCTTATAGGCGTAGGGAACACGAATCTGGCAGAAATCCGTAACCGCATCGCACGAAGTACACTTATAAATTCCTGCTTTCGGATTCACCTGTCCCAGCAGACCGCACGACTTACAGACGAAACACTGGAAATTATCAGATTTTTCCATCATAATCTCTTTGAGGAATTCACTCGCACCGTGCGCCACCATACAATCACGCTCCATCTCGCCGAATCGCAGACCACCGTCCCGCGCTCGTCCCTCCGCCGGCTGGCGCGTCAGCATCACCAGCGGACCCGAGGACCGACTGTGAATCTTATCCTCTACCATGTGCTTCAGGCGCTGATAGAAGATTGGACCCATAAAGATACTCGTCTTCATCTGCTTTCCCGTTGTTCCACAATACATCACCTCATTTGTATGCGGCTCAAGCCCCAGATCATCACGGAGCATTTTAGAAAGTCCATCCACTGAAACATCCGTGAACGGCGAACCGTCGCCCACCGCGCCGATCTCGCAGCCCACGCGTCCCATAAGCGTCTCCATCAAATGTGCAATCGTCATGCGGGACGGAATACAATGGGGATTAATGATAATATCTGGCACGATTCCGCTTGCCGTCTGTGGCATATCCTCGGGCTCCAGAATCATTCCCACCGTTCCCTTTTGACCGTGGCGCGAACAGAACTTATCACCAATTGTTGGAATGCGCTCGGACCGCACGCGAATCTTGACAAACGAGAATCCCTCGCCGTTCCGTCCGCGATAAATCTTATCCACAAAACCCGTCTCGTTGTTGCGGAGCATCTTAGACGCATCGCGGTAGCGCTTACCGCCCACCGCCTCCACCGCCGCCGCGGCTGCCGCTGCCGACATTGACGCCAACGACGAGTGCGAAACACCCGCCGCCATTGCTCCCTCCACCGCCCGCAGCCGAATGGGCACCACCTTGCCGATTAGAATATCATCGTTGTCCACATAAGTATTTTCAGGAATAATTCCATCCGCCGCCAGCTTCTCGTAATTTGCCAGCTTGATGTGCTTCGTGAGGCTCGGGTCCGGTTTACAGAATCGCTCCTCCTCACCACTTGCCTGATTTTTCTTCTCCTCGTCTTTATAGGTTCGGTAAAAGATGGAACGGAAGAGTCCACGGTCTAGCGCAGCGCGATTAATCATTACTGAATCCTCCTGATTGTATCCACCATAGGTCATAATTGCTACAATAATATTATAACCCGACGGCATATCCTGAGCACGGTAATACTTACTCATGTACGGCGAGACAAGTGGGCGCGCCGTGTAGCAGAGCAAATTGCTCATTGTATCCAGACGCTCCGTGAAATTGAGGGCGTACACACCCATCGCCTGCTTGCCCATTGCCGCCTGGTAAGAATTTCGCGGCGACTGGTTGTGATCAGGAAACGGAATATTTGAGCCCATTGTTCCAATAATTACCGACGGATGAATTTCTACATGAGTATGTTCGCGGTCCAGGGTGCCAAGGGTTTTAGAAATGTAAAGATTTTCCGATTCGCCGGCATCCACAAATTCAATAAGCTGATGCCCCGCCGGCGAAACCCAGCGCATCAAATCATTCCATGATCCACACACCTCCCAGGGCTTCTGACAATTTGTGGATAAGATTTCACGAATTGTTTCGCCGATAAAGAGCGGACGAACAAGACGACCGCCCTCCGTATTAATCCAGACCTCGTTGGGGCTTGGCTTATACACGATGCTTGTATGCGGATGGATGCGACCGGCGCGCTTGGCACTCACAAGCGCCTTTACTGAGCGGAATGCCGTATCAGGGGCGCCAAGGGTGCCGACCCACGCTCCGTTGATAAACACTCGCAGAAGATCGCGGCGCTCCAGCGCGGTTGTTTCCGCCAGATGCTTCATTCGCAGCTCATCGTACAGAACCTTGAGGACCGGATTCGGCGAACTGGGCAGGGTAATATTTGCCGTACTTGCCAGATTTTTAACAACACCGACCGAATGACCCTCTGGCGTCTCGGCTGGGCAAATAAATCCATACTGGCTATTGTGCAGCTTGCGCGGTGGAATAAGTTTACCCGTCTTCTCAATCGGCGTGCTCAGGCGGCGAAGATGACTAATACCGCTCAAGAAAGTGAGACGATTCATCACCTGGCTGATGCCGGTCTTTGTGCCCATCTTGCCGCTGGCGAAATTGCCGGTGGCGAGCGACGATTTCATACCAACCTCAACAATTGTGGTCTTGAGAATTTTGTAAACATTTGTGGTGTTGATAATATTTTCAAACTTACCACTTGCCTTCCAAGATCCGTTGTGAATCTCCTTGACAATTGTAGACTTCATATCTTTGATGACTTTCGTTCCAAAGTAGAAACGGAATAGATTGCCCAGCAGATTACCAGGATGCTCCACCTTCTTATTCGGATAGCCGTCACGGTCGTCATACGGAATCTTATTGTGGTAAACATCTAGAACTTTCTTGGTCATCGCGGCAAGGAAGCATGCCTTTTCGTACATCATGTCCGCGCCACCAATGTGCGGCAGAAATTCCTCCGCCAGAATTTCGCTGATGAGTTTCTCCTTCGGCGCCTTTGATGCGGCAAGCGTGGAGGCGCTCAGCTGCTCGCGGATGCCGCCACCGCTGCCAAGATGTTTCTGGAGATATTCGTGTGCCGCCTGCTTGGAGCGAATATCTGCCGCCTCCATAATGCATTCCTGAAAGATCATGTCATAGTCGCTGTGGACCGTGCCCATAATCAGTTCAATAATACTCTTATCCGATTCAATGCCAAGGGCGCGGAAGAGAATAAAGAGCGGCAGCTCCGCCTTGATGCGGGGTAGGGTTGCGCGAATATGTTCAGGACCGGTGGCAAGCTTGGAATTGTAAATAATCTTTACCGCAATATTCTTGGGAACGCCTTCGTTATCCGGTCCAATTGATTTACATTCAATAATTTCCGCCTCCTTGTGCTTCGCCTTATTGTTGCGGAAAACAAACATGCGATTTTCTGCCATTCGCTCCTGAGATAGGATAATGCGCTCACCGCCCTGAATAATGAAATATCCAAACGGATCGGCGGAGCACTCGCCAAGTTCACGCGGATGCTTCTCAGGGCTCTCGGAAAGAAGGCAATATTTGCTGCCGACCATCACAGGAATCTTGCCGGCAAGAACGCGAGTAAGCGTCCGCGTCCGCGTCTCCTTTGTTCCCTTGCCAGGATCGGTAAGCGTGGTGGTCACATCCATGTCTAGGTAGACCGGCGCCGCGTAGGTGAAATTGCGAAGGCGCGCATCGTTGGGGTACATCGGCGTGAGCGCACCGTTATTCTCAAAGATGGTGGGCTTGCGGATGCTCACATTCTGGAATTTGATGACAACCTCCACCTCGCGGGGCGGACCACCGCCAGGCGCGCGACCGCCAGGCAGCGCCGTTGCCGGCGCCGTTCCGCTCGGCGTGCCGGTCGTATCCTCCACCGTCACACGAATGGCGGTGCCCGCCGTGCCCGCCGCGGCGCGCGTCGTACCCGTGAGCGTGAGATCAGGCGAGCCGACCACGCGAATAGGACACGACCGTAGAATCGTATCTACCACATCAAAATCCATGAAATGGTTGAACGAGGCAATCTGGTGATAAATAATCTGGCGATTATCATGTTGAGCGAAATACAAGTCAAGGATACGTTTCCAGGCGTTCTCCATTTTAGTTGGGATCAGAAGACAGCGTCTAGATATTCATCAAATTTGTTGTCCCTTTAAATCGCCACTGCCGTCGCAGCTATACTATGAACAAAGTGTGGACTATATATAGAGACACTTTTTCCAATGTCAGATGTCAAGGAGGTAAAAGTAAGCTTGATGCCGCAGGATGAGAGGAAACTTACCCGGACTACATCACGAAAGCGTCGTACTAAGGGCGGCGCCAATGCGGAGCCGACGGGCGCGGAGGTCGCCGCGGGCGCATCGGATCCTAGTGTCTTTGTCCGCACCGAGCTTGCACCTGTAACGTCGCCGACGGACGCTCTAGATACGCGCGGGCAGGGCTGGCTTCCTACTGCTAACGCGTCACCAATTCAACCGTCTGTGGAAAAACAGGTCACGCCAGCGCCCGGTCCTACTGCTACGGATGTAGGAGTTAATGTGGGTCCGCCTATGCGGGGTGGGGGCGCCGGCGGCGCTATAAGTAGTGTAAAAATCACGGCAAAAAAGCGAACTGGTACTACTAATACAGTACCCGGCGCGTCCACGGCGCCCACAAGTGCCCCGCGTATTTTGCCGACAAAGCGGAAAAGCGGCGGATCGCCGGCAATGATCGCCACCCGCAAAAAAGAGAAATTATTAATTTCATCTACACCCGCGGTGGGGGGTAGTAAAAACACCCACCACAGTTCGGCTTCTACGTCACGAACGCGGAAGTTCAAGGAGCGGCGTATCAGTATTACGGTAAAACCTGGAGCACGCAATGCGGCGAAGCGATTGCGGGAGAAAATTGCCGCGATGCCGATCTCTGGGGTGCGGCGCACTTTGCTGCGGCGGGGGGTCCTAAAGCCCGGCGGCAAACCGCTGCCCGAGGGAATGATGCGTGCGATGCTGCGGGATTACATGTTATTACACAATAGCGACTAGGGGCGCTGGCAGTCCATAGTACCTTTCCTATAGTAAAATTATTTCCAAAAAATAATTCTATTATATAGTAAAATATATACCAAGGGTCCACCCTTGCGCCGATTTAATTGTATTGTAGCCAACCCGTTCGGGAACAATTACGAACCGTGTGCCGTCATATTCCGCATATTTTAGCGCTTCGTTCATAATCTATGAAAAAATAAAGTGCCCGATAATATTATGCCTATGGATGTAGCATATCCAGTTCCATTACGGTTGGGTTCTACCGGAATTGATAATGTTGTAGATCCCTTGCTGCCATCGCAGATTTTTCTTAAGGCGATCAAAAAGACGTGGACCCATACTCCCAATACGCCTGAGGAGGCGATTGCACTGTATCAGTATGTTATAAAGTCCCAGATTGAGCCGGCAATTGCGGGGCTTCTCAAGGAGTGCACGACAAATCTTACGGAGCCTGAGCAGGCACACGTGGCGGCGGAAGTTAAGATGACTGTGCCGGTTGTCAAAAAGGGCTGCTGGTGATTTTTTTCTGCTAACGCGTTAAAACTTAAAGCGATTTCGTATATATTAATATAACGTATTTGAAATCGTTAAAGCGCGCCGCACCAATCATGCCACCGAAAAAACAGAAGGGCTCGCCGGCAAACAGCGAATCCATGGAAAACCTGTACATCAAACATTATGAGGAGCAACGCGGTAAGTACGGCGAGAAAACAGCGATCCTACTCCAAGTCGGCAGATTTTTTGAGATGTATGACAGCCAGGTGGTCGCGACGGGCAAGACCGCCACGAATCTCCAGACGCTTGCAGAAGTTTGTGGCTGCGCCGTGGAGCCGAAGCCGACCGCCGACCCCGCGCGGCGAAAACTTTTTTGGGGATTTCCAGAGTCGGCGCTAGAAAAATACGAACGGCTTCTTGTCCTTGCCGGCTATTCGGTGGTCGTGGTCGTTCAAAATAAGGACGGCGCCGACAAAGTCATCAGCCGTACAATTGATCATGTTAGTAGCCCAGGAACGTACTTTGAAACGGAGGGCGGCTTGGGCGTACGAGGCGAAGAGCAGTGTATGGTTGGCATGTATATTGAACCGTATACATATCAACCGGCAGGAGCAAAAGTCCAGTATCGCTGGTCCGTGGCGGTCACCGCGTTTCAAATGAATACGGGACAATGTGTAAGTACCGAGGCGGAACTTACGCTTATTGATGACCGACCGGTGTGCGACGCAATTCAGCCATTTTTATCTATGTATCCGCCGGCGGAGGCAGTGGTCTGGTGGTCTGCCGAGCCTAACGAAAAACCTCCGTCTATGAATACCCTTCACCAGATTTTGGGACTGGGTGCTTTTCATCCGCGACCGACTGTCCATTTTCGTACGTTGTCAAAAAAGGCGGAGGGGGGTGTGGCGGCGGATCGGCTGCGGCTAGAATTTTTTAAAGAACTTTACAAACCCACAAGTGCCCTTTCAGTGGAGGAGCATTTGGATGTGGCAAAACATCCAGACGTTCGCAAATCTCTTTTTCATCTTTTGTCATTTATCCGCGATCACAACGCCTCCTGTCTTGAGCGATTGTGCAGTCATACAATTTGGGAATCGGCAGATTATCTTATTTTGGGAAACGCTGCGCTAGAACAACTTGCCATGATTTCTCCAAATTCGGCACGAGCGCACGAGTCACTCCTTCACTGGCTAATACAAAAAGCAACAACGGCAATTGGTCGGCGATTTCTTCGTCAGCGGTGCCTCACGCCGATTGCGGATGTAATGGAGCTCAACCTGCGGCAGGAGCGAATTGAAACATTGCGCGGTGTGGACGATAAATCTCCTATTTTGGCACACCTGCGGGCAATGTACGATTTGGCGCGAATTTATCGCCGATTTGCGTTGGGCAAAGGAACCTGCCAGGATCTTCTGTGCCTTCTAACATCGTATGAAAATGTAAAACAGCTGCTACTTGCGACAAAGGAAAGTGCATGTGGACTGGACGACGCCGAGCATACAGCGATGATTTCACATATTGATACAACACTGGCAACCTGGAGTGTGGAGCGGATACGGACAAGTTGTGGTCAGGTGAGCGACGGGGTGGCAGTCGGCTCGTTTCATCCGTGGATCCGTGGTCAGCAGCCGGATCTGGATGCGCTGGAGGATCAGTGGCGGCTGTTGGAAGTGGAGGCAACGGATATTCGTAAAAAATGGCAGATTCAGCTCAAAGAAAAGGATACCGATCAATTGATTCAGTGGACGATTCGCGATGATGCACCGTTTACACTGACAACAACGGCAAGACGCGCTACAACTCTTCAAGCGTTCCTTAAGGGCACAAAGAAGGAAACGATAGACATTATTAAACGGGCAAATAATTCGTCGTCGGTCGTAATTCAGTCAGCACGGATAAATGAGTTGAATGCGGCGGCACTGACGCTGCGGGCGGCGTGGACCGCGGCGGTAGCGGAGGCATGGCGCACGCATTGGCAGGGCTGGATTGAGGCGGGGCAGCGGGAAGGACTGTTTGAAACTCTGGTGGACTGGATCGGTCAATTTGATTGTGAGTGTGCTTTTGCTATCTTGGCAGATGAGTATGGCTACGTGCGACCCGAATACATGGAACCGGCAACAGCCGATGCAGCGGGATTTTCGGTAACCGACTTGCGGCATCCAATTATTGAACGTGTAAGAACAACAGCACCGTATATTCCGCATTCGTTAGCGTTTGGCGTTTTTGCCGATTTTGCGGATGGCACAGCATCGGCAGCCAAAACAGCAAAAGGAATGTTATTATACGGAGTAAATGCTGCGGGAAAATCGTCGTTAGGCAAAGCGGTCGGTCTGGCGATTCTTATGGCGCAGATTGGATGTCCCGTTCCTGCGACTGCTATGACACTTATTCCTTACACCGGTCTCTATACACGCATTCTTGGAAACGATAATCTCTGGGCGGGCATGTCGTCTTTTGTAGTAGAAATGACGGAGTTTAGAAGTATTCTACGTTCGGCGGCAACGCGAATGCTTGTGATTGGTGACGAGTTGTGTGCCGGCACCGAAACGGCAAGTGCAACGGCAATCGTTGCCGCCGGCATTCAAACTCTGGTTCGTCGTGGAGCACATTTCCTATTTGCCACGCACCTACACGAGCTCGCAGAAATTCCCGAGATTGCAACAAATCCGGCGGTCTCTGCGTATCATCTTTCAGTCCATACCGATCTGGCAACAGGCGCACTGACCTATGACCGAACCCTGCACGCTGGCTGCGGCTCACCGATGTACGGATTGGAAGTCTGTCGCGGTCTGGACATGGATCCCGAATTCCTTGCGGCGGCAATTGCGCTGCGCAAGGCAATGTTTACGGCGGACGGCAAAGCACACCCGAGCCGCTACAATGCAGCGCTCATTGTTTCCCGATGTAGCGTGTGCGGTGCATCGGCAGCCGCCAGTCGCCTAGAGACACATCATATCACGCCACAGGCGGAAGCGGACGCCACGGGGCGCATCGCACCGGGCAAACATAAGAACACCAAGGAGAACTTGGTAGTATTATGTGATTCGTGTCATAAACGTCATCACAGTGGAATGTTAGAAATTCAGGGTTGGGTGGATACGACGGAAGGACCGAAGCTTAGTTGGCGGGATCGCCCTTAGGTCCCTGCGGACCCTGGGGACCCTGCGGACCCTGGGGACCCATCGGTCCAGGGGGACCCTGGAGACCTCCTCGCGTCTCAATGATCTTGATGCGCTCCTCCAGAACGGCAATCTTCTCGTTCAGGCGGGAGAACTCAATGCGTACGCCGTTTGGGATGTTGTTGGTGAGTCCGCGAGCATTCAGTACCGATGACATTGCTTTATGATTGTTAGAACGATTAGGTTATCACGATTTAAACGCATGGTGTCATCAAAATTGATAGGCTATTCGTAATATACCCGGGAATAACAGAAGGTTAGCATGCTCATTCCTGTGCGGTGTATGAATTGCGGCAAGTTGCTGGCGGACAAGTGGAATTATTACCAGAAGCGTCTTCGTGAGATGAAGGGTCCTGGATATGCGGAGCCAACCTGTTTTGACGGAAAGACCATTCCCAAGACACCCGAATCTGTTGTCTTTGATGAACTTCATCTTACACGATATTGCTGTAAGAAGACGTTGCTCACACACGTTGATCTCATTGAGAAAATCTAATTGATAAACAGAATGACTCCAATTACCTTTCAGAGCTTGACCATCGGCGGCGTTGTCCTCTGCGTTCTTGCCGTAATTGTTTCTATGTTTGTATCTCCCCAGGTGCTTGCGCCTCCTACCTTTTTCATTGCCGCATGTGTGCTTCTAGCACTTGCCGCGTGGATTCACCGCTCGGAGTTCGGCGTTCAGGAGTATGAGCGCAACACCCTGAAGTACACATTGCGCAACTCTGCTGCGGGTATTGTCTTACTCCTGGTGATCCTTGGCATTGTTGGTTACTTCCTCTTTAATCGCTACAATACGCCGGCACCTTCCATATTTGGTCCTGCGCTCCCCCCGATCACTGCGCCGATTATAGGCGGGGGTCTTACAACCGTGGCGAAGAATGCGGTATCCCGGGTTAAGGAACTCATGCGTAACGGTATGGACAACCTTTAAACAACTTATAATATCATAGTAAATCAAGGAATCATTGATTTGCCATGCCCTCTATTGCGGATGTTCAACGTAAACTAAAAGCGTTTGATATGTTTGCTCGTCATACTGATGACATAACTGCGTTAAAGCGTAAGTGGCATTCGCTATTTCGTACCGACTTGACCGATTTATCCGCAAAGAGTTTCGTTGCTCATTATAGGGAAATGCGTTCTAAA
>JAUKPQ010053554.1:0-108774 GCA_032273045.1 Chloridella minuta | reverse complement strand
GCTCCCTCTCCTGGGCTCGAACCAGGGACCCCATGATTAACAGTCATGTGCTCTAACCAGCTGAGCTAAGAAGGAATATTTTCTGGTTAAAACAGGGAAATCGTAAATTCATAAATTAAGGAACTTCCTAATCATTGTATCGACTACAACTTGTGTCTTTTTTCCGATTAGGGCTGCAAAACTAACACAGATTTTCGAAATAAACAATATATTTACAAAAAATTTAAAAAATAAATGAGCTTATTAGTTGTAGGTACCGTAGCATTTGATGCAATAGAAACTCCGTTCGGAAAAACAGATAAAATTGTAGGCGGCGCAGCCTCTTACATCGCGCTGGCAGCGTCGTATTTTGACCGTGACATCAGCCTGGTATCTGTGGTTGGTGACGATTTCCCAAAAAGTTTTTTAAACATCCTCGAAAAAGAAGGGGTAAATCTCGAAGGCCTTCAGATAAAACAAGGTGAGAAATCCTTTTTCTGGAGCGGCAAATACCACAACGACCTCAACACCCGCGATACCCTTGAAACACAGCTCAATGTGCTCGAAAAATTCGACCCGGTGGTTCCTGAATCCGCCCGCGAATGTGATTTCCTCATGCTAGGAAACCTGGCACCGGCAGTTCAGCAAAGCGTGATCAAACAATTGAAAAAACGTCCTAAACTCATCGTGCTGGACACCATGAATTTCTGGATGGATATTGCGATGGACGAACTCAAGGCAACGCTAGGCATGATAGACGTTTTAACGATCAATGATTCTGAGGCACGCCAGCTTTCCGGCGAATATTCACTGGTAAAGGCAGCCCGCAAAATATTAAAAATGGGTCCGGCTGTTCTGGTTATCAAAAAAGGTGAACATGGCGCATTGCTCTTTAACAATGAAGAAGTGTTTTTTGCCCCCGCCCTGCCCTTGGAAGAAGTTTTTGATCCAACCGGTGCAGGCGATAGTTTTGCCGGCGGTTTTATTGGCTACCTTGCTAAAACCAAAGATATCAGCTTCGACAATATGAAACGCGCCATCATTTTTGGCAGCGCCATGGCCAGTTTTACTGTTGAGAAATTCGGAACCGAACGCCTCATTGGTCTCTCTCAAAAAGATGTTGAAGATCGTGTGCAGGAGTTCATTGACCTGGTTCAGTTCGACATCTCCTAAAAACTGCTAAAAGCGCTATTTTTTCTCAAAAATTATACTAATTTTACTTTTCCAACGTTACAAAAAACGAGTGTTAAGACGCGTATTATATTTTTTATCTATTATCGCATTTTTAGCCTCCTGCAGCACTAAAAAAAATACGGTTGTGAGCAGGGGGTATCATAATCTTACTGCCCGTTACAATGGTTATTATTATTCCTGCGTCAATATCGACGATGGGGTTTACAAAATCGAAAAAGACAATAAAGACAACTTCGACAAAGTTCTGCCTGTTTTTATTTATCCCACTCCCGAAAAAGCCAAAGCCACGTTTCCTGAATTCGACAAGGCAGTAAAAAAATCATCATTTTGTATCCAGCGCCACACCATAAAAGATAAAAAAGGGAATGAAGTTCCCAGTGCCGGCAAGTGGATCGATAACAACTGGATCAATATAGGCATCTCGCAGTTCTACAAAAGGGAGTTTTTCAGCGCCATTGAATCCTTTGATTACGTGTCAAGAACCTACACCAAATCAAAAGATAAATACGAGGCCATGATCTGGCTCATCAAAGCTTACAATGAAATAGGCTCGGTAAGCAGCGCAGAACCTCTGCTCAGTCTTTTAAAAAATGAAAAAAAACTTCCCCGAAAAGTAAGGAACGAGCTGGATGTTGTTTACGCAGATTATTATATCCGCAGGGGCCAAACCACCGAAGCCACCACCCGCCTGATGGAAGCGGCGCGCAACAGCCAGCCAATTGCAGGCATTAATCATAAAAAAAGAGCGCGCTACGCGTTTATTACTGCGCAATTGTTCGAACAAACTAAAGACAACAAACGCGCCCTGCTCTACTACAAAAAAACCATCAAACTGAAACCTAATTATGAAATGATCTTTTACAGCAAGATCAAGATGGCGCGCCTCCTCGATGTTAAGAGAAACAACTCGGAGAAAACGAAAAAAGACCTTCTTAAAATGGCGAAGGAATTTAAAAACAGTGATTATTACGATGTGATCTATTATACACTTGGCGACATTGAAGAGCGGGAAAGAAACCAGACGCAGGCGCTTTATTATTACAAACGTTCGGTACAAACCAGTGTAAACAATCCAAACCAGAAAGCGCTTTCGTTTTTAAAACTCGGGGAAATAAATTTTGACCGTGCCAATTACGCACCGGCTGAAGCCTACTACGACAGCGCCGTTGTTACCCTGCCTAAAGACCATCCTGATTATAAATCCATCGTAGCGCGAAAAAAAACACTCGAAACACTGGTGGGTTATATGAAAACGATCAGCAAGGAAGACAGCCTGCAACGGATTGCAAAAATGAGCGAATCTGAAATGAATGCGTTTATTGACAAACTGATCGCTCAAAAAGAAAAAGAAGAAGCCCGCAAACAGCGAGAAATTGAGGCCGCTAAAAATTCTAACGGCGGCAGCAGCCTGAGCACTGGTGACTCCAAAAGCCAGGATATAGGCTTCGGCCAACCAGCCTCGTTTTATTTTTACAGTCCCAACGTTGTTGCCTTCGGGATCACCGACTTTATCAAAAAATGGGGAAACAGGAAATCTGAAGATAACTGGCGCCGGTCGAACAAAGCCATTACCATCGATCAGCCAGGGGCCTCAGAAGACAGCACAGGCAAGGTTGTAACGGGCAAAAACCCATCAGCCACGCGTGACTCCTACAAAAAAAATCTGCCCTCCAACGATTCACTGCTGGCAAAAAGTAATGGCCGCATCATCAAGGCTTATTACATGCTTGGTTCCATTTACAAGGAAGAACTCAACAATACAAAAAAAACCATTGCCTCCTTCGAAGAATTAAACACGAGGTTTCCTTCAAACAAATACCTCCTGAGCACCTATTATACCCTTTACCGCATTTACCAGGACGCTAAGAACCAGCCTAAGGCCGACTACTATAAGGAAAAGATCCTGTCAGAATTTCCCGACAGCGAATTCGCATTGCTGATCAGGAATCCGAACATGGCCGAAGAACTCAATACACAAAAGAGTGAGGTGGAAACTTTTTACAATACAGTTTACCAATACTACCACACCAACAATTACGAGAAGTCTCTCGCTGAGTCGCGCGAGGGCATCTCTAAATTTGGCAACAATCCCTACCTGCCAAAATTTGAGTTTATTAAGTCATTAAGCCTTGGAAAAATTAAAGGCATAGACTCCATGGAATACAGCTTAAAGTTACTGGCAGCTAAATTTCCAACCGCCGAGGTCACACCGCTTGCCAACGACATCCTGCTGTCGATCAAAAAACAAAAAAATCCCGAATTATTCAAGCCAGTTCAACCCGGCAATGTAAAGACCGACACGTTCGCGGTAAATTTAGACAGTCCGCATTTTATCATCGTGATAATGCCCGACGACTCAAAACTGGTAAATGAGTTTAAAACAAATTTAAACGCCTTCAACTCCAAATTTTACAGCAACAAAACCTTTGAAATTTCGAGCAGCCTTTTCGGTTCAAGCCAGCTGGTAACCCTTAAAACCTTTGCCAACGCAAAAGAAGCAGCGCCTTATTTCGACAATTTGTTAAAGGACAAGGATGTGTTTAAGGGCGAGCTCAAAAAAGAGAACATGAACATTTATCCACTTGCTTCTGAAAATATGCCTTACCTCTATAAAAGAAAAAGCATAGACGGCTATAAGCAGTTTTTTGACGACCATTATAAAAACCTGGGGGTCAACTAAACTTCCCCAAGTATTCCTTCATACGCTACTTCCAGCCTGCTTTTTTAACATTTGAACCCATAAATTACTGTAAATCAGACGAAAGGCTTAATTTTTTAGACGGATAAGGTGTTTTTTGCCAAAAAATTATCGAAATTGCGCCTGCTTGCAGGGAACATCTTGTATTTAGCAGTTGAAATTATTAACCATTAATTTAAATGCCATGCTAGGAATAAATTCGAATAAAAACCAGTCGGTGGATGCCAGTTCAGTGAACCTGATCGGAAACGGCACCAAAATAGTTGGAGACATTACTTCAGCAGGAGATTTTAGAATAGACGGGCATTTGACCGGGAACATTGTTACCACGGGCAAATTTGTATTGGGCATCAGCGGGGTGGTTGACGGCAACGTGACAAGTGTTAATGCCGACCTGAGTGGAGAGGTGAAAGGTAAAGTGAATGTATCTGAAATGCTTTCCTTAAAAAACTCGGCCAAAATCAGCGGAGATATTGTTACCGGCAAGCTGGCCATTGAGCCCGGTGCGCTGTTTACCGGCACCTGCAACATGGGCGCCAAAGTAAAAAATATGGTGCAGAATTCAGAACAAATGAATGGCTCAACAAAATCAGCCTAATTTTTTCTTTAAATACAGCAGCCTGGTCATACAAATGGGTGTGATCATTGGGCTCTTTGCGTGGAGCGGGCATAAACTGGATGCTTACCTGCAGAACAGGAAACCGGTTTTTACCATCATACTCAGCCTTTCGGGTATCGCGATCGGGCTTTACCTCGTGCTCAGGGATTTTATCAAACCCAAAGATCCTCCAAAATAATCACTTTGCTTTTTAAGAACTTTATCTGTGTTTTTTTGTCCACCGTTTTTTCAGCAGGTCTTTCTCTGGTTCTGGAAAGGGTAGGTGGGCATACATCGGCTTACTGGCCGTTTAGTCTCATTTATTTTTTTGTGCTCTCTTTTATGATGAACCTTTTTTATGCATACAAGTGTGCCTCGCCCGACTTTACACAGCTGTTACTTGGAGGCATTGTTGTTAAACTTCTTTTGAGCCTGGTAGTGATTCTTGTTTTTTCGGTACACAAAGCCATTTTTTTTAGTTTTTCGCTTCACTTTATTTCGCATTATGTTTTGTTTACAATATTTGAAATCAGATATTTACTTCCTTTGATCAGAAAAAACACCACCAATGAAAAATAAACTGACCTTAGCCTTTACAATCATCGCCCTCGCTGTATTTCCGCAGGAGAAAACAAATAAAAAAGACAGCGAATATAAATTTACCATTGTAAAAACAATGGATGCCACAGCCGTACAAAACCAGAATATGACCAGTACCTGTTGGTCGTTTTCGTCCTTATCTTTTTTCGAAAGCGAAATGCTGCGTGCCGGAAAAGCGAAAGACTTTAACCTGAGCGAAATGTTTGTGGTAAGAAAAACATACGCGCTCAAGGCCGATAATTATATGCGCATGCACGGCAAAACCAATTTTGGTGAAGGTGGCGGATTTCCTGATGTTTTGAACACCGTTAAAAATTACGGCATCGTGCCTGAAGATGTTTACACCGGCAAAAAAGATGTTCTGATGCCGCATGATCACAAATTACTCGAAACGACCTTAAAGAACATTTTGCAGCCGGCATCATTGGATGACAATCAGAAGATCAATTTCAGTTTTATACACAACACCGTGGAAGCCGCCTGTGACGAGTATTTAGGCAAGGTGCCCGAAAAATTTGAATACAAGGGCAAGAGTTATACCCCAAAAACCTATGCTGAAGCCACCGGGCTTAACTTGGAAGATTATGTCTTTCTCACTTCGTTTTCTCACCATCCCTTTTATACACAATTTGTTTTAGAAGTGCCCGATAACTGGAACTGGCAATCGATGTACAACCTGCCCCTGAACGAATTTCAGGAAGTGATGAATAACGCCATCAACAATGGTTACACCATCGCCTGGGGGGCAGATGTAAGCGAAAAAGGTTTTATGTTTAAAGACGGGCTGGCGGTTGTGCCTGAGACCCCGTTCACCAGCCTGAGCGAAGAAGACAAAAAGAACCTGTCGCTTAAGCCCCACAAACAACTGCAAATTACGCAGGAACTGCGACAAAAAGCCTTCGACAACTACGAAACACAAGACGATCATGGCATGCACATTGTAGGCAGCGCTAAAGACCAGGCAGGCACCCTTTACTACATTGTAAAAAACAGCTGGGGAACCGAACGCAACCAGTGCGATGGTTACTTTTACGCCAGCGAAAGTTATGTGCTTTACAAAACAACGAGCATCATGCTCAACAAAAAAGCCATTCCCGCCCCTATCGCCAAAAAGCTTAGCATTTCCTTAACTCAGTAAACCCGGCCTTTCACCGGTAAATCTGGCCGGTTTAAACAATGTGCATACAATAAACGTTAATAGCCCAACTTTTGGGGTCGTTTTGTACGTATTATTATCAGAACGCCTCCGTGCTAAATGGCCAAACAAAAATTCAGCACGGTTTTTGAAAAAAAAAATTTATGAAAGCAAAACAAATCACTATGCCAATGTTTCCACTGAGCATTATTTTGTTGCCGGGAGAAACCACCAAGCTTCATATTTTTGAAGAAAGATATCTGCAACTGGTGAACGAATGTCTTGAAAACAACGCTTCATTTGGAATCCCTTACATTGAAAAAGGAAAGGTGCAGGAATATGGCTCTGAAGTAAAGATCAAACGCATCCTTAAAACCTACGAAAGCGGTGGAATGGACATTCTTGTAGAATCCACCAATCTTTTCAGGCTCATCGAATTCTCCAGGGTGCTAAAACCCAAGTTGTATGGCGCCGGACTTATTGAATACATCAACACCCTGCAAACCATCCTGCTTAACAATTTACAGGACGCAACTGTGAATTACTTTGGCACGGTTCAGAACAAGTTGATAGATTATGAAACTGTGGCCAACCTCACTGTGTATAATGTTGCTTCCGCCCTGCAACTCACCCATCCCGAAAAATACAGGCTGATCTCTTCTCCCAACCAGCAGATCCACTTGTTGGGCCTGCTCAAGTTTATCATCCACATCATCAACACAGAAAACCAGTTGAAAGACAGGTTTATCGAGAATTAAAAATTAATCTTCCTTTATCAGGCTGCCTTTACCGGCAGTAATAACAACCTTGTTCACCTTTGCAGGATTACCACGGTAATAAATGTTTCCGCTGCGGTAAATCGCATAGTCGAGTTGCTGGGCGGTAGCGGCATTGAGAAAACAATCGCCAATGCTCAGACTTTCTGCACGAACATAGGTGCCTACACTTAGTTTGTCGCCGTACAAAAAATTGGTACCATTCATAAAAACGTTCAAACTGTCACAACTGCCCGATAAATGGATATCGCCATTACCGTTTGAATAGGTGGACAAATTTCTGAATGTGCCATCCAGGTAGATGTCACCGGAGCTTTCGGCGACAATTCTCATGCTGTGAGCCCTGTAGCCCTCTTCAAACCTGGCGATGCCAACTCCCCAGTTCTCAACCTTAGTCAGGTTGGGCGCAGTTACAGTCACACTAACAGTTTTCTTGTATCCCCTCACAAAATTACAGGTGTTATTATTGTTGATATATAGAATCCCGTCGCGCACTTCGGTGGAAATGTTTTTGATGATATGGCTGTAAGCCGATACCTCCACCTTGTAATCAGCGCCGTAAACAATATTGAGGTTGATCTTGTCAAAAACCTTTACGCAATTAAAATCTCCGGGATCACGTATTTCTGTTACGGCTTTACCGTTCGATTTAAAACAATCAAAAGCATTTTCTTTTTTACAGGAGGCAATTGCTATCGCCAGCGGGACAAACATGATGCACACATATTTTAAAAACTTGCCGATCATTTTAAATAAAACCTGTATCCGAGTCCGTATTCGAAATTGTAGGCCACCGCAAAATGTGTGCGCAAACCAAAATGCGCCACCAGGCCGCAACGCGTAAAATACCTCACCCCTATCCTGCTTACTACAAATCCATCGGGTTGCGATTTCTGCAGAAAATAATATCCCATCTCGATGGGAAAACTCACCCTGCCCACATTATAAGCATAACCCAACCTGGCGCTCATTCTCAACTGGTCAATGCCCTGGGGTTTCTTTTTAAAGTCCTGCTGGTAATCCAACTGGTAGTTCTCGTCATAAAACACATCGATGCCCGCGCTGAATTTATGGGTATTGCGCACATTTCTTTGATAGGCTGCAGAAACAACAAAAGCATTGAGCTGTTGTGAAACAATTTCGCGCTGATTAAAGCCATACGCAGCGAACAAAAAAATCTCATTCCTGGATCGTACTTTGGTGTTTGAGTCCAATTGCAACACCTGTGGTTTTGATTTGGAGGGGATCAGGTAATTCAGGCCCAGGTTCAAACTCACCACATTCAGTCCCAGATTAGGGTTCTTTGCCCTGCCATTGCTGGCATGCGTAAAAGCAAAGCCGGGCTCAAGTCTGAGCTGTTTGCTAAGCGGTAAATGCCAGAACCACTTGAATTGCACATAAGCGTTAAGATGGCTGCCAATGGCGATGTTCTTATGGTTGATATCAATATCGAATTTTTTGGTGAGATAAGTTGCTCCCCAGCACAGCCGCAAAATGAGCCTGGACTTCTTCTCTTTTTCATTTAAAGGGATCTCGATATAGGGCGCGATGGTAAGCGCATAACCGAGTTGTTCGCGGTTCAGAAAATCAAGGCATTGCACTGTAATTCCCAAATCGGGTTTGTTATTCTCAAGATGCCAGAGTTTATTGCCCAGTGTGGGTTTAGAAATATTCAATTCATAAATATTGGGATAACCTTCAACAAGATGACCTATGCTGGTGCGGTGTACCAATATAAAACCGTGGTTAATGGCCGGCTTGATTTGCCAGTCGGCATTGCCCACTATGCCGTTTTGTGCCGGAAGAATAAACCCAACGCAGGTCAGTAAAAAAATATAAAATAAACGTTTTTTCAAAAAGATGCTAAAATAATTAAAATTAATAAACCTTTGGCCGGGCGAAAAGATTTAACAGCATTAAATTGCTAAATTTGCCGCCATATGGACGATCGCGCAACCTCTTTTTTACGCTTGCTGAAAATAATGGATGAACTGAGGGAACAATGTCCCTGGGATAAAAAACAAACCATCGACAGCATCCGTCACCTGACCATTGAAGAAACATTTGAATTAAGCGATGCCATTCTTAAAAAAGACCTGCAGGAGGTTAAAAAGGAGCTGGGGGATATTCTTTTGCACATTGTTTTTTACTCGCGCATTGCCAGCGAAACAAACGACTTTAATATCAAGGATGTGATCGACTCTCTGTGCGAAAAATTGATTTTCCGCCACCCGCACATATACGGCGATGTAAAAGCCGAAAATGAAGAACAGGTAAAACAAAACTGGGAACAACTCAAACAAAAAGAAAAAGGCGGTAACACCTCGGTACTGTCGGGTGTTCCGAACAGCATGCCGGCCCTTTTAAAGGCATACAGGATCCAGGAAAAAGCCCGTGCTGTTGGATTTGACTGGGACAAACCCGAACAGGTGTTTGACAAAGTAAAAGAAGAACTATTTGAGTTTGAAACGGAAGTAAAAAACAACGATAAAGATAATTCCGAAAAGGAATTTGGTGATCTGATGTTCTCTCTCATCAACTATGCAAGGTTTTTAAACATCAATCCGGAGGATGCGCTTGAGCAAACCAACAAAAAATTCATCAAACGTTTTGGATACATGGAGAATAAGGTGAAAGCCCTGGGCAAACAAATTGCCGATTGTGACCTTGCAGAGTTGGACAGCTATTGGAACGAAGCGAAAAAATTATAAAAAAGGGTGAAAGGATTTTTAAAAAATAATTTATCGATATTTTCCCTGTACTTTCTTGCACTTGTGTATGCCTCTTTGATGCTGCTCAAAAACGACAAGATCTTTATTCATATTTACCTGAATCAGTTTGTGGGCAACCCGTTTGTCGATGCGTTTTTTTATTACGTGACATACCTGGGCGACGGTATGGTGGCGCCTTTTCTGTTATTATTCATCCTCATTTACAATGTAAGGCTGGGCGTTTATGCCACTCTATCCTTTCTAACGGCAACACTCTCTGCCCAAGTGCTTAAACGCTTCTTTTTTGATGACTTTAACCGGCCGAGTTATATTTTTAACTACATGTTTCCATACCCAATCAAATACATCGACGGGGTTGAAAGGTATATACACAACAGCTTTCCCAGCGGCCATGCCACACAGGCTTTCTCTATTTTAATGTGCATGGCCTTTGTCACAAAAAACCAAAGTCTGAAACTGCTCTTTTTTTTTCTGGCCCTTTTTACTTCTATGAGCCGGGTTTACCTCTCGCAGCATTGGCTCAGCGACATCACAGCCGGCAGCATCATTGGCCTCTTTTTCAGCATGCTGTTTTATTACGTGATCATCGAAAAAAATAAATTCGGGCGCCTCAATAAACCGCTCAGAGCCTTTAAAAAACCTTGACAGTTTTTTTGAAAAATAATTTCGCGGTCGCGACATGCATTGCCCTGATAGCGGCTGTTATTTTTATTCCCTTTATTGGCAACTGTCCGCTGTTTGACTGGGACGAAGTTAATTTTGCCGAATGCGCGCGCGAAATGGTTACTTCAGGAAATTATTCTCTTGTTCAGTTAAATTACAGACCTTTTTGGGAGAAACCTCCGCTTTTTATCTGGCTGCAGGCGGCCAGCATGAACCTTTTCGGGGTGAATGAATTCGCCGCACGTTTCCCTAATGCCATTTGCAGCATCGTGTCGCTGGTATCGATTTTTATGGCCGGAAAAAAATTCCATTCTCCTAACTTCGGCCTGCTCTGGAGTTTTTTGTACGCTGCTACATTGTTGCCACACCTTTATTTCAAATCGGGCCTCATCGATCCCTGGTTTAACTTATTTATTTTTTTATCCTTGTACCACTGCATACAATTCCTGAACAACCCATCAGGAAAAAAACAGATTACCAACGCCCTGTTGGCTGGATTGTGTCTGGGACTGGCGGTATTGACCAAAGGCCCGGCGGCACTGGTGATCGTGGCCCTTACAATTACCTGCTTTGTTTTGTGGAACAAACAACTTCCCGTTTTATTTTCAAGCCGCTTTTTGATCTTTGCTGTTACCACCCTCTTTGTTTCGGGCAGCTGGTTTCTAATTGAATATTTAAAAGGCAATGGCAAGCTGATCTCTGAATTTGTGAGCTACCAGATGCGCCTGTTTGAAACCGGGGACAGCGGGCACGACGGGCCGTTTGTTTATCACTTTGTTGTGTTGCTTTTAGGTTGTTTCCCGGCTTCGCTGATCTTTATCATTTCTTATGTCAAATACAGGGATCTTACACCTTACCAGAAATTATACCGTAAATTGTTCATCTGCCTGTTCTGGGTAGTACTGATCTTATTCTCTGTTGTAAAAACAAAGATTGTTCATTACTCTTCTTTGTGTTATTTCCCGCTTACTTTTATTGCCGCCATTGGCCTGGTCAATTATTTCAACGTTTTAAAATTCAATGGCTTTCTTAAAACACTTTACTGGCTCATAACGGGTTTGTTCACACTTGCGTTTGTGGGCATTGGACTCATTAACTACATCAAACCCTGGTTGCTTAACAGCGGATTAATTGCCGATGAGTTCGCGGTGCAGAATTTACAGGCCGAAGTGCAATGGACAGGTTTTGAGTCCCTGATCGCTTTGGTTTTCCTGATCTCGGCTTTTCTCATCTATAAAGCCATCAGCAGCCAAAAAGTGCGCCTGCTTTATTATGGCCTGGCCGCCAATTTGTTATTCATCTATCTTGCCATCGCGGTAATTATTCCAAAAGTTGAATTGTACACGCAACATGCCGCCATCTCTTTCTATAAAGCCCATGCGGGCTCCCATTGTTATGTGGAGACACACGGGTTTAAAAGTTATGCCTATCTTTTTTATTCGGCACGCAGGCCGGGCGATTATACCAATCCCGACCAGGTAGCCTTTATAGAAAAACAACTTGATAAAATGGTGGAAGAAGGGCATTCACGTTTCACCAGCTTTTCAACCGCCAACCTCCTGTGGATGGAAAACGGTAAAATAGACCGGCCGGCCTTTATAGTGGTTAAAACCATCCAGGAGCAGGAGCTGCTGGGCACGCCCGGCTTTAAAAAGTTATACAACCAGAATGGGTTCTCATTTTTTGTGAGAATGCCTGCCAAATAGTCTATTTTTGTAGTTGGCACAAAATATGTTTTACTAATGCTGTAATAAATAATTTTGCTATGGTGTACTTTGGAGAATCAAATGAGAGGGCGTTCAGAGAAGGTTTGGAAGATGATGCGGATTTTATCCCTCTGTTAAGCGCTGAAGATGAAGACAATATGAGGAATGAAAAAATTCCTGATATACTGCCAATATTACCGCTTCGAAATACCGTGCTTTTTCCCGGTGTGGTGATCCCGATTACTGTGGGACGGGATAAGTCTATTCAGCTCATCAAAGACTACAACAAAGGCGATAAAACCATAGGCGTTGTGGCGCAAAAAAGCGACAGTACCGAAGAGCCAATGGCCGAAGACCTTTATGGCGTAGGCACGGTGGCCCACATCATTAAAATGCTGCGCATGCCTGATGGCAACACCACCATCATCATCCAGGGTAAAAAACGCTTCAAGATCATTGAATATGTGCAGACTGAGCCTTACCACAAGGCAAAAGTGGTGGCCTACGACGAATCCAAACCGCCTAAAAGCGACAAGGAATTCCAGGCCATTATTTCCAATTTAAAGGAAACTTCTTTACAGATCGTGAAGATCTCACCCAACATCCCCAGCGACGCGGGTTTTGCCATCAATAACATCGACAGTCCCACCTTTCTGGTGAATTTTATTTCATCGAACATGAATGCCACCACCCAGGACAAACAAAAAATGCTGGAAGTGGTGAATTTAAAAGAACGCAGCCTGCTGGTACTCGAAAACCTCAACAAGGAGTTCCAGATCCTCGAATTGCGCAACCAGATCCAGAATAAAACCAAAATGGACCTGGACAAACAACAAAGAGAGTATTTTTTGAACCAGCAGATCAAAACCATACAGGAAGAGCTGGGTGGAAACAATTTTGAGCAGGAAATAAACGGTTATCTTGAAAAAGCGCAGACCAAAAAGTGGAGCGACGAGGTAAAAGAAGTTTTTGAAAAACAGATCGCCAAGCTGCAGCGCATGAACCCCAACGCGGCTGAATACGGCATACAAACCAATTACGTGGAGCTCCTGCTCGAATTGCCCTGGAACGAAATGACCCAGGATAATTTTGATCTGAAGCACGCGGAAAATATACTGGATGAAGATCATTTCGGACTGGAAAAAGTTAAGGAAAGGATCATAGAACACCTGGCAGTATTAAAACTCAAAGGCAATTTAAAATCGCCCATTATTTGTTTATACGGTCCTCCGGGCGTTGGTAAAACCTCCCTTGGTAAAAGCATTGCCAAAGCATTGAACAGGAAATATGTGCGCGTGAGTCTTGGCGGATTAAAAGACGAGAGTGAGATCAGGGGTCACCGCAAAACATACATTGGCGCCATGCCTGGCCGCATTCTGCAAAACCTCAAAAAAGTACAGTCCTCCAATCCTGTGTTTATACTCGATGAAATCGACAAAGTGGGCAGCGATTATCATGGTGATCCATCCTCTGCGCTGCTTGAGGTGCTTGACCCAGAGCAAAATTCAACATTCTACGATAATTTCCTCGAGCATGATTATGACCTTAGCAAAGTGATGTTCATCGCCACCTGTAATAATCTCGCCAATATTCAACCGGCGTTAAGAGACAGGATGGAGATCATCGAAGTAAATGGTTACACGGTGGAAGAAAAGCTGGAGATCGCCAAACGACACCTGATGCCAAAACAGGTGGAAGAAAGCGGTTTAAAAAAATCGCAGCTGAAAATTTCTGATAAAGTACTGGAATTTTTAATTGAAACATACACAGCTGAGAGTGGTGTGAGGAACCTGGAAAAAAAGATTTCCAAGGTGGCACGCCACATTGCGGTGCATATTGCGAGAGACGAGGAAATCCCAAAAATTACCGAAGAAAGTGTGGTTAAAATACTGGGCCCTTCGCACATCAAAGACAAGTACCAGGGCAACGACATTGCCGGTGTGGTGACTGGCCTGGCCTGGACACAGGTGGGCGGCGATATTTTATTTATTGAAACCAGTCTGAGCAAAAGCAAAAGCGGGAAGCTCACACTGACCGGCAACCTGGGAGACGTTATGAAAGAGAGCGCTACATTGGCTTTGGAATATTTAAAAGCCCATCCGCATTTGATAGATGCTACTGAAGAGACCTTTGAACACACCAATATCCACATTCACGTGCCTGAGGGCGCCACACCTAAAGACGGCCCGAGCGCCGGCATCGCGATGCTGACCTCCCTGGCCAGCGCCTTTACCAAACGCAAGGTAAAAAAAGCTTTGGCCATGACCGGTGAGATCACGCTGCGCGGCAAAGTGTTGCCTGTAGGCGGCATCAAGGAGAAATTATTGGCCGCCAAACGCGCAGGCATCAAGGAGATCATTCTCTGCGCCGAGAACAAAAAAGACGTGGATGATATTAAACCTGAGTATTTAAAAGGATTGACTTTTAATTATGTGAGCCAGATGGAAGACGTTTTGAAGATCGCGTTGCTCAAGGAAAAAGTGAAGGAGTTTATTTTTTAGGAAATCGCGGTTTTTATTGCTTTTCGCCACTCCCTTTCATATCAATTTTATTACATTTCTATAAAATCATAGCGCATAAAGTGCTTTCCTGACGTTTTCACAATTTTAAAGAGTAAAGTTTAAGAAAATATAGGACGGCAAAACGCCATTGTTTTCAAGCTAAGGCAGAAGTAACAATTTCGAATTGGTAAAAAGTACTTTTACCGGCATAAAAAGCTAGTGGGCTTGGTTATACGTTATTAAAACAAAGCGTTATTACCTATGCAGCGGCACTGATTAACCTATGAGAAATTAAGAAAAATTTGCCCGAATTTAAGGTCACTTTTATGGACAACTATTCATGATCCTGCTGCACATGAAACTCTAAAAGGTCTTCTGAAATGTCTATGCAAAAAATGTGAGGTAGACTCAGCGAGTTCAAAGCCTTTCCGGTGATTGTACCCTGCGATTATTAGCTTAAATCCCTGTTGATCTACGGCGGCAAAATGTATCCTAACTTAAATGTCTGTTTGTTCGCAACTTTGAACAGAGGGTTTGTAAAAGAGAGGAAGCAGGCAAACTGCAGCCAACTAACCTTGTTTGCAAATACTTTTTTCAAAACGACGACAGTTGCGATTTGAAGTCCTTTTTTTTTTTCAGTATATTTTATAAATTTAACTTTTATAAAATATAGCCGGGGATGAAACAAGACTTTATCATCATTTTATTTTTTTTAACCTTAAACACTCATGTGAAGGCACAAGACATCATTGCAAAAACTGATGGTGTGCAGATAAAAGCCAAGGTATTAGAAATTAACCCGGTGGATGTTAAATACAAAAAATTTGATGGTATTGATGGACCTACGTATTCGCTGCTTAAAACAGAAATCAGTTACATCCAATATCCGAACGGATATAAAGATGAGTTTAATAAAGTAGTTAGAGAAAAAATAGTGCCCAACAATGCACAAAGTGCAATAAACTCACCTGACTCGATCGTTAATGAACTGGCTTCCGGAATGCGCTTTGAAACTCCCTATAAAAATGGCAAAAAAAATGGTGTCAATAGAGCATACTATCCCTCCGGTCAATTGTTCCGGGAGATATCATACGTTGATAATATTCAGAACGGCCCCATTAAATGTTATAGCCCAACAGGAAATTTAACCTCAGAATGGATGATGGTTAATGGGATAAGAAATGGAATTTCTAAACGCTTTAACGATTTTTCAGGGTATTTTCTAAGTTCAGAAGAATTCTACATCAACGATGAGTTAAATGGTATCTCAAAAACCTATTATAGATCGGGTAAATTACGAAGTGAGGCCAATTATTTGTTGGGTGACATAAATGGCTTATATAAAGAATATGATGAACAGGGTGGTGTAATCAAAAGCGAACTTTTCAAGATCGATATTTCGATTAATAACCGTGACACGGTAAAGCATGTGCTGTCTTATTTTGAAAATGGTGATTTGAAAAGGGACTATACCAAAGTAAATGGCAAATTAAACGGCGTTGAAAAAAAATATTATGAATCAGGAGCCTTACAACATGAAACAGCTTACGTTGATGGAAAGAAAAACGGCAGGGAACGGTATTATACAGAAAGCGGCACCTTATTATTTGAATGCATATATAGCAGTGATATCCCAAAAAGTGATGAAGTTTTTAACGAAGAGGGAAAACCAATAGAGAAAACATCAAGCCCGATCTATGTCATAAGGTCTTATGACCAGGATGGATACTTAACGATGAGCATGGTTTTCAGCGGACAAATGGTAAGCGCTGGCCCAACCCGCACGTACTTTAAAAGCGGAGTAATTGCTACCGAGCTTAATTATGAAAACGGCGAGCAAAAGGGAGACATGAAGGTTTTTAAGGACAAAAGGAAATACATGTCCGAACAGGACAGAATGAAATACGATGAAGAAAAAAGACAAAACAGGCAGAGGTTTTTTAAAGACCTGGCCGAAGTTACAGTGCAGGCAGCACAGCAGGCATCCGCCTACCAGGATTATCAAAAAAATCCAAACAGCCAGACATTTAGCAATTATGCAAACGTGGTCTTAAATAATTATACCAAAAACTCCAATGAGGCCATAAAATCAAATAACCAGGTATTAGAAACCGCAAATGCAAACACTACCCAGGCCACATCAGAATCGGTGGCAACCACAGCTGAAAATACTTTATCCGGTAAGGATGGAAATAGCCCGGAAGCCATGGCCTGTGCAAAGGAAGCCAAGAATCTTTACAGGCAGTCTCCCGAATGCCAGGAATTTGAGAGCAAAAGAAATGATGTTACTGCACCTTTGTTAAGATTGGGAGAATTGGCTAAAGCTAAACAAATGGAAATACTTTTACAGCATTGTAATCAATACTTGACTTCAGAGCAAAAAGCGGCTATTCAATCGGCCATTGAGGGCTGCAGGAAAACAGCCGGTGATGTGAAGGGGAATACGATCAGTTTCGAGCCAGCACAGCAATCAGCCCAATGCAAATCCTGCTACGAAAATGCAAAGCAAAACTATCAGACCGTTGACCTACGGAAAAAATACTACAGATGCAATACAAACAATTCAGGCGCCGCATTTGCCTGTGACGGAAATGTGCCTTCGGGTTGTGTGTGTATTGCGCACAATAAACACTGTTCGTGCGATCCGTGCTCAAATAATTACGCCGCAGAAAGTAAAAACCTGGAGGATAAATACCAGAACGCGCTAAAGAATTGTGCCGCCGCATGTAAATAAGCTATTTTTAAAAAGATGAAAAATAAACTGAAATTAGTGATGTTCTGCCTCTTCATAACCACTGCTTTAAGCAGCCAAGTGGAGGTGAATAAGTGGTCAGGAGAAATGGAATTGTGGCGCTGCAAATCAGATCCCAATTTCATCATCACCTATAAAATAAACATTGGCGAAGGTGGTAAAAACAGCTTTATCGAAATAAATGGTCCAACTAAAATGGATTCGATGCAAATTAAAGGAGTTTTAAAGATCCTTCCTTTGAGTGCCGCGGGGAACTTAACATCCCGAGCAGTTAAAACACAAGAAATTTTTATAGATCAAGCTGGTTTTTCAAAAGAGTTTGTCTTCGATTTTGAGAACATCAGCCAGGTATCATTTGAGGCGCAGGGCGACTGCAGTGATTTAAAAAACCAGTATAGATCCCTGAAAAAAACAAATATGCAGTTTCCCAAAAAAGATTCTACAGAAGTAAAACCAAAAACAAAAACTGCAAAAGCAGGTGTAAGAGGTTAGGCGCCTTGAACTTAATTGCGTTGATGAAGAAAATGTTAAAAGGTGTCAGCTGACCTTTTTAGCGTAAGGTTTACATAAAAACACCATGTTTCGTTAATGGCACCGCATCAACACTAATCATCCTCCGCGTTTTTTGCCGCTTCCAGCGTTGGTTGTTTTATTTTATCTGATTCTTTCAGGCCGCTCAGCACCTCTATATTGATGCCATCCGACAAACCTGTTTTAATAAAACGTTTTTCAAATTTTTGCGGGCTTGTCTCCACCTCCACATAGGCTTTTTCTTTTTCAAACAACAACACACTTTCGGGAATTGATAAAACATTTTCTTTTTTAGCAAGGATGATGTCGGCATTGGCGCTATAACCGGCGCGTAAAAAGGCGGCGTTGTCTTTGCTGATAGATGCGCGGATGAGGAACTGTATGGCGCCATTCTCTGTAACGCCTTTCGGGGCAATGTACTCCAGCTTGGCCTTAAAACTTTCTTTGTCGATGGCACCAATGGTCAATACTATGTCCATACCCTGCTGCACTTTGCCAACCTCGCTCTCATCAAGTTTTCCTTCAAAGATCATCTCACCCATGTTGGCCACAGAACAGATCGTTGTGCCTTCATTAAAGGTATTGCTTTCAATCACCTGTCCGCCTTCTTTTACCGGCACATCCAATACCATGCCGGTAATTGTAGATCGCACCAGCGTATTGGAAACAGAACCTGTGGATTTGGACACCCCCTCTTTGATGATCTGCAATTGGTTTTGCGCAGCTTCCAGCTCAGTGAGGTTGGATTTTATTCTCAGGTCTATGGCCTGGAATTCTGATTTTGAAATGACATTCTGATCAAAAAGCACCTTATTCCTGTCGTACTCCAGTTTTGAATTGTCGTAGTTCAGCTGGGCCGCGTTCACCCTGTTTTCGGCATTGGCCAGGTTCAACATATTGGGAATGATCTTAATTTTGGCGATCACATCACCGTCTTTTACCTGTTGGCCCGCAACGATATACAGTTTTTCGATGATGCCACTCACCTGCGATTTCATGCTCACTTCTTTGCGAGGGGTAACAGAACCAGTGGCCACTGTTTTTTTAATGATCACGGTGTCAAAGGGCTCCACCGTTTCAAAAACCTCGGCGGGTTTTTGGGATTTTTGAAAAAGGAAATAAAATGTCCATACCAGCAGCGCTATAAAAGCGGTGATTAAAATGATGTTCCTTATTTTTTTGATCATAGTTTTGTTTTATTCTGTTTCTATATATTTTTAATCTGCTCAAAGATCGCTTTCCCGATACAGAAAAGTTCGGGACAAGCTGTTCCTCGCGATGACACACGCCACTTGTTGAGATCGGCACTTAAGACTTGACATACCTATTCTACTTGTTGTACTTTACATTTATAAAATTTATCCATCCGCCCGTAAAGCCTCAACTGGTTTAATGGTTACTGCTTTCCTGGCAGGCATCAGTCCCGCAAGCGCCCCACTGATAATTAAAGCCGTTAAGGCTTCAACGGCAATAGAAAGGTCTACAGTGGGATTGCTGAACATTTCTGCTGATTCACCCAAGGCCATGTTGAGGAGTTCCAGCGATCCTATTCCTATCACCAGCCCGAAATACCCCGAAATGGAAGTGAGAAAAACCGCTTCGATCAGGATCTGCCCGATGATGTGCATGGGCACTGCACCCAGCGCCCGCTTCACGCCTATTTCTTTTGTGCGTTCTTTTACCACAATGAGCATGATGTTGCTGATGCCGATCACGCCAGCGAGCAGAGTGCCAATGCCTACGATCCAGATCAGAATTTCGATGCCCAGAAAAAGTCCGCTGAGTTTATTGTATTCCACTTCCATGTTCCAGTGCCCGATCGCCTTCAGGTCATCCGGCGCTATTTTATGCCGTTCCTTCAAAATAGCGATGGTCTTCTCCTCAGAAATCTTTGCCGGAACACCCTCTTTTGATTTAATGGCAAACCATCCCACCACATCACCGTAATTAAAAGCATTTTGAAAAGTGGTGAAGGGCACATTGATGCGTTCGGCCTGCTCACGGCCATCGCCACCACTTGCGGTAGGGATGGTAACGCCAACTATTTTAAAATACACACCGTTGATACGGACATATTCACCTATCACTTTTTCGTTTTTCTTAAAGAGCATTTCAATCACACGCGGACCGACCACACAGATCTTTCTTTTTTCTTTAATGTCGAGGTCGTTTAAAAAACGGCCCTCCGCAATCTTTACCTGTTCAATTTCCCTGGAGATGGGGTAATTGGCCTGGATCTGGCAAGCCGCAGTTTTTAAGCCACGTACCACATTGTTGTTCTCATCGTGCCCGCCAAGCTGATTTAAGGGCGAAACTACTTCCAGTTCCTTCAGCTGCCTGAGCGCCTCAACGTCGCCTACATTAAAATTAAACCGCCGCCCGGGTTTCATGCCCTTGTATGCCTTTGAAGTTTGCTGGGCCCAGGCAAAAAAACTGTTGGTGGCGGTACCCTCAAAATCTTTGAGAATGCCATTGCGCAAACCGTTGCCACAGCCCAGCATGACCACCAGCATAAAAATACCCCATGACACACCCAGCATGGTCAAAAAGGTCCGTAATTTATTTTTACGGATGGTCGCCAGAATCTCCTGCCAGTTATCTCTTTCAAAAATCATTAATCTTCTCTTAATGCTGTAATGGGTTCAACTTTTGCGGCTTTCATCGCCGGGAACAAACCGGCAAGTGCACCGGCAATAATAATTAATAAAACTGAGCTCAGGGCAATCTCCAGGTTCACCTCAGGGTCTTTAAAAAAGTCACCTTCAAGGCCAAAGGATTTTACCAGCTCCACCAACCCTATGCCCAGCAGGAGACCAACGTACCCGGCCACGGCAGTAATAAAAACCGACTCCTGTATGATAAGCGCCACGATAGAAAATGGTGTGGCGCCAAGCGCTTTGCGCACACCAATCTCCTTGGTTCTTTCTTTGACGATGATCATCATGATGTTGCTAACCCCTACCATTCCTGCCACAAGGGTTAACAAACCAATGAAAAAAACAAACCATTTAATGCCATCCAGCATGCCCATGATGCGCGCATAGTCGATATTATTGTTATAAATGCCCAGCGCGTTCAGGTCCTCGGGATTAAAATGATACTTCTTTGCCAGTGAGTGTCTTATTTCCTTCACCATTTTTTCAGTGCCGGCTGTACTAACGGTTCCTGTGCTGGCCCAGATTGTCCCCAGGTGATCTTTTCCGTTATAAACCCGCTGGGCAGTTAACAGTGGAATGTAAATCCTGTCATTGTCTCCCCGGCCCGGGTCATTAAAATAGCCTACCACTTTGTATTTGGTACCCGCAACATCAATAAATTTATTGATGGGCTCTTCTTTTTTAAAAAGTACATCTTTAACCGGCAAACCAATTACACATACTTTTCTGAATTCATTAAAATCAATTTCGTTGATAAATCTGCCTTTGATCACTTTGGCCCTCTCGAGAACGTTGTGATCAGGCGCACAAGAGCGAACCAAAAAAGCGGCATGTTCGTTTTTGTAGGATAAGGTTTTGTTCTCGCCGTTGCCATAAACTGCCGAGGCCCTGTCGACGCCGGGCACTTTATTTTTTATGTGGTAAAAATCGGCGTTCCTGAGGTTGATCTCCCTGCCCGGCTTGTAACCGGCATAGGGCATGGCCGTTTTTCCTCCTTCAATCCAGATGCTGTTGGCTGCATCGTTGCCAAATTGCGACTGAGCGCCATTGCGCAAGCCCTGGCCGGCTGCCAGCAAAATGATCAGGATAAAAATTCCCCAGGCAACGCTGAACGCCGTTAAAAAGGTACGAAGTTTGTTTTTTTTGATCGTGCCTAATATTTCCTGCCATTTATCGAGGTCAAACATTCTGGATTTTTGATTTGTGAATTATGATTTTAGATTTATGTCCCGATAGCTACCGGGATTTGATTTATGAATGAGTGTAAATTTGAAATTCGAAATCATGATTCAGAATTTATTATCAACCCGTCTTTCAAGCGAATGGTCCTGTGTGTCATCGCTGCAATGTCATTTTCGTGGGTCACAATCACGATTGTTTTTCCTTCGTTGTTGATCTCTTTGAAAATATCCATCACTTCAATAGAGGTTTGTGAGTCAAGAGCGCCTGTGGGTTCATCGGCAAAAATAACTTTTGGATCAGCGATCAGTGCCCGCGCAATGGCCACCCTTTGTTTCTGTCCGCCACTCAACTCAGAAGGCAGATGGTTGGCCCAATCTTTTAAACCCATCCGGTCGAGGTATTCCATCGCTTTTACGTTGCGTTCTTTCCTTGCTACTTTTTGATAGTAGAGCGGTAAAGCCACATTTTCCATCGCGTTTTTAAACGACAGCAGGTTAAAAGACTGAAAAACAAAACCCAGGAACTGATTTCTTAACTGCGCCGACTTTTTCTGCGACAGGTCTTTGATCATGGTATTACTCAACTCGTAAGATCCTGAATCATAATTGTCGAGTATGCCCAGTATATTCAACAGTGTTGATTTGCCTGAGCCCGAGGAACCCATTACCGACACAAATTCCCCTTCCCTGATGTGAAGGTTAATGCCTTTCAGCACTTCAAAAGATGCATCCGCCAACTGGTAAGACTTCCTGATTTGATTGAGCTTTATCACATTCAAAAATAGAAATAAATACGCAATATTAGCTGCCACTCATGGCTCATTATTTGCGTTTGTATAAAATGCAGCGTGTATTATTCTTTATAACACCTGTTGGTAACAAAAGACACCCGCGGCATCTATTTCAGCACCATTATGTATAAGCTCGGTTTAATTAAAGGTCTTGAGAAGCACAAATGCCGCCCAATAATAAGGTTGCGGGTATTTTTTTCTGACCTCAGCCTGGGCCGCTTTAAAAGCAGATGCTGTATCCCGTTTCAGTGCGTAATTTTTATAGAATGCTGTCATTAAAAAGCCTGTGGCAGCGTCATCCACAGGCCAAAGGCTCATGATCATGTTTTTAGTGCCAGCGATGGTAAAAGAACGCTGCAGACCTGCCACGCCCTCTGTGCCCATCTCGTCGCCCAAACCCGTCTGGCAGGCGGAAAGTACCACGAGATCGGTATTGCTGAGATTAAGGAACGAGGCTTCCTCGGCCGTCATGATGCCATCATTTTCAGAATCCAGATTGGTGCTGTCTTCGGTAGCCGGCCCTGCACCAGCCAAAATGATGCCAGAGCGGAGCATCGAATTTTCTTTAATGGCGTTGCGCTCAAAACCTAAAAACAATTTGTCCTCACTTTCCACATCCTTTAAATAAAAACCGTGAGTAGCAATGTGCAGCACCCTGGGATTATTTACCTTCCTCAGGTTTTCTTCGCTGGCGAACTGCTCCATAAAAACAGATGTGCTCCAGCGCTGTGCTGTGAGTTGTTTGTTTATTTCTTCCACCTCGGTTTTTGTGCCGGGTAATTTTGCAAGGTTGGCAAGACCGAAGCGTTGGGCTACCAGCTTAGCGGTTTGAGTGGCGGCAGTGGTTTTATTCTTTTTAAAATCGTAATCGTAATCGGGGTAGCCGAACAATGCAGCCGAGAGATTTTGATCAGGTAGTGCCTGCGCTGCTTTTGAAATTGATGCCAGATTAGATGTCTGATAGATCTCGTAATCGTCTGCAAGATACCTTTTGGACTTAGTGTCGTATAAACCTAAAAAACTCAGCTTGTGAAAAATACCATCCGAAGAAATGTAAATTCTTTGGATGCCCTTTAAATACGGCACAAAGTCCCTGAAGTAAGTTGCATAACTGAGGGTATCGTTAATTTGTTCGTCTATGCATTTGGAATAATAGTCATAACTCTGTCCGTTGAGTTTATCTCCGTCCTTAAAAACCACAAAAGCCGGATCTGTTGTATTTTTTGTGATCACCAGGGCGCCGTATCTGATCACAGCAACACTGTCGTTCAGCCTTTCGTTCACCCTGAAAATCTCGATCGCGGCTTCTCCGGGATCTAATTTTTGCTGAAATGCTTTTAATGAAAACTGCTCACTGCGCGGGAAGCTCCTGATCTTCTGCTTTAACTTTACTTCCAGGTCGGAAGCGCTCTTAAAAAGGTCGTTGTTGTCGGTGATTGGCTCCTGGGATTTATAACGGTTAACCAGTTCATTCTTCACGCTCAGCCACTCTGCGTAAAGGTTCCTGAGATCATTATCGCTGCTTGCCGCTACTTCTTTCCTGAGCTGCGCCGAACGGTTCGCCAACAGCGACTTTAACTGCAACTGGTATTTAAAAGCACGTTCAAGGTGTTCATTAAAATTTTTACCCGGTCCTTTTGTTTTGTAATTGATAATGTACAGATCGTAACTCTGAAACAATGGGATAATATTTGAGAGAAACTCAGACTGGTTTTCTTCGCTCATGGCGTTAAAATAACTGTCCATTTGCTGCGAATAATAATCCAGGCTGGCGGCATACATGGCACCGGCTTCCTCGTACCGCTGCGCTTCAGAATAAAGTTCAGCGAGCGCGAAACGTGCCCTGGCATAAAGTTCGTGTTGAGCGCCGAGGTTTTTTTCAACCAGAAAAACCGCTTCCTTCAAATTTTGTATGGCCTTTTCGGGTTGGCGCATCTCTCTGTAAAGTTCACTTGTAGAAATTAAGAAGGCGGCATACCGGTAGTGATTTTTTCCGACTGTGCCCGCGATGATCTCGAGGGCTTTTAATTTGTAAGCTTCAGCCTTTTTATAGTCTTTTGTATAAAGGTAACACAACGAAAGGCTGTTTAAATTATTGGCGTAAGCCTGGTGATTTTCGCCAACAGTGTTTTTATAGATGGTGTTGGCTTCGAGGTTTTTTTCGAGTGCTTGTTTGTAATAACCCGACGCAAAAAATACATTGGCGAGGTTAGTTAACGCGTTGGCATAATTTTCGCTGTTATCGCCAAAATATTTTTTCCTGGTATCAATGGCGGTCCACAGTATTTCTGAGGCTTCGGCATAACGCCCCAGGTCTGAATAAAGGTTGGCCTTGTTGCTCAGTGTGCTGCAATAGGGCTCGGTGTTTTCTTTTCCTGTTTCGCGGTAAATGGCCAGTGCATTGTTATAAGCCATTTCTGATTTTTGAGGGTCACTCAAAGCCTTGTAACACAAACCAAGATTGTTTTCGATGGTTGCCAGGATCTCGCGATCGGCGGGTCTTTTGATGCTACGGTCGAGTTTGTACTGATAAAAAAGATTTTTTGCAAGTTTCACGTAATGCAAGGCCAGTTCGTAGTCGCCGGTTTCCCTGTAAATATCGGCCAGGTTATTGGTTTGAATGACCTGGCCCAGCGTGTCGCCCAATTTAATGATGCTTTCGTTTTTAACCATGCCCGCAAAAATTTCGGTGGCAGAGGCATAATCGCCGAGGTTCTGAAAAATAATTGCTTTTGATGTGAGCAACTTAAGGTAGGTAGCATTGTTCTCGCCATCGAGGGTTTTGTAATAATATAAAAGCGCGTCCACATAGGGTTTCGCCTCTTTGTATTTGCCAAGATCTACCAGCAGGCTGGTGTACTCTGAAAAAATTGCGGTGTATTCCCTGCTCGATTGTCCGTAAATGGCCGCCATACCAGCCATGCACGCGTAATAATATTCTTCAGCCTTTAAAAGGTTGTTGTTATTATAATTGAGCACGCCCAGGCTGTACATCACAATAAATTTGAGTGAAGTATCGCTGGCCCGGCGCGCGAATTGTAGTGACAACAAATAGTTTTCCTCCGCTTTCACCGGGTCACCCGCGAGGCTGTATGAATTGCCCAGCAAACTGTATAACTGCGTTGTGTTGTCGGGAAATTCCGGGAGTTTGTTTTTGTATTTTAATAAAAACGACTCCGATTCGGGGATGCCTGGGTTTTCCTGTTTTTCGATCTTTTTATTAAAAGCCGCCCAATCCATTTCGTAGGTCTGGGCCTGGATTTGCTGAAACAGCAAAAAGAAAAAAATTATCTTTAATTTCACACCGGTACTTTAATAGTAAATCAAAATTAACAAACTTTCAAAATGAAACCGGCGTGTTTGCCAAAAAATCTGAATAAAATAAACCGGCTACTTGTTATCACCTTAAACAACAACAAACAGAATAAATGAATAAAGTATATTACCTCTCTACCTGCGACACCTGCGCGAGAATCATCAGTGAACTTAAGTTAAAGGAAAAAAAATTCGTTTTCCAGGATATTAAAACTGAAAAAATAACAACTGCCCAGCTCGACGAAATGAAAAAACTAAGCGGATCTTTTGAAGCCCTTTTCAGCCGTGTGGCGCTTAAGTACAAAACGCTTGATCCAAAGCCCACTAAGGAAGCGGAGTATAAAAAACTCATCTTAAGTGAATATACCTTTTTAAAGCGGCCGGTGATCTTAACCGGCAATAAGATTTTTATTGGTAATTCAAAAACAAACGTAAGCGCCGCTAAGGAATTTATTTCCTGAGCGGCGGCTTAGGGTTAATTAGTTGGTAACAGGAGCCGGTTCCTCAGGCTTCTTCTTTGCCATGCGCGCCTCTTTTCGTTCTTTTTTCACCTGCGCCCACTTTGCCCGTTGATCGTCAGTGAGAAAACCGTTAACCGTTTCGTCGAATTTTTTCGCATTGTCTTTTAACAAAAGCGCTGTTTTCTGTCTTTCTGATTTATCGCTGCTGGCTTTCATCCTTGCTTTCAGGGGTTCATTCGCGTTGATTCTTTCGAGGCTTGCGGCCTCCCACTTCGACTTTTGCAGTTCATCCAGTCCGAGTTTTTCAGCGGCCCGGTTCGCGTCTTTTTTCGAACGTTCTTCCGCTGTTTTGGCCGGTATTGTCTTAACAGCTTGCTGCGGGGCCTTGTCTTTTACCTGTGATTTAACGGTGGTGCCTGCGGATAAGGCGCCGGCCAGTACTAAAATTAAAGTTTTCATTGGCTTTTTTCTTTTGGACTGCTCCAGGGCCAGAAAGTTTAATTGATCAGTGTTATTTTCATGCGGATATCCTTCAGGGGCCTGTCACGCTGATCTGTTTTAACGGCGGCTATTTTGTCAATCACATCCAAACCTTCGGTCACTTCCCCAAAAACCGTGTAGGTGCCATCGAGGTGAGGTGTTCCGCCAACAGTGGTATACACCATGGTTTGTTGTCCGTTAAACTGATAGGCCGGGCTTTTTGCATTTTCGTTTAGGATCATCGACTCTATGCGCGCATTGATCATCGCGGCGCTATCGGCCTTGTTTTCGGCTTTTAACCTGTTATAGGCCTGTTTCAATATCTTGCCGGTGTCGCTTTGCATCAGGGCCCTGGCACAATTGGTATACCTTGTTTTATTGATCCTGTCCTCATATTTGTGAAGATCCTCGCTGCTGCGTTTTCTGCCCATAACCAGGTAAAATTGCGAGGCACTGGACTCGAATTTCGGGTTAATGTCGTCACCTTCCCGCGCTGCGCAAAGGGCTCCTTTCTTGTGAATGAGTTTTTCGTTGATCTCAGCGGGAATTGTATAGCCTATATCGCCATGACCAAGGCTGTCGCCGGGCTTTGCTTTTTTACTGAGCGGGTCGCCACCCTGGATCATAAAGTTATTTATGACCCGGTGAAACAGGAGAGAATCAAAAAAATTGCCTTCAATCAGTTTCAAAAAATTGGCCTTGTGAAAGGGTGTTTCTTCGTATAGTTTTACTTTCATATTGCCATAGGAAGTTTGTATCAAAATGGTCTCTTTCCCCAGTGTTTGCGAGTATCCCTGCCCCTGAATAGTTATCAGAATTATTAATGTAGAAATAAACTTTTGGATGTAAAACATTTTTATTTATATTTGTTTAGCTAATATCAACTTTTATTATGACGAAACCTATATTGCTTGTAATTACTGGATTCTTTCTTTCATTTTTTCTGTTCACCAATACTTCCTGTAACAAAAATACGGAGTGTAAAGCAACCATAAAATGTGTTGATTCTCTTAGTAATCCGCTTAGCAACGCTGCTGTCATTTTATACGCTACTGTGAAAACACCCACCTCCCAGGTAACCTATACCGCTGATTTAAAAGCCAATGGCAATACCGACGGGAGCGGTGAAGTTAAATTTACTTTTAAACTGCCGGCTATTTACGACATCAGAGCCAGTTACAGCTATCCTGGCCTGTCTAAAACCACTTACGGCGCTGCGATCATCAAACTCGAAGAAGGCAAGACCGTTGACAAAGTGGTGGTTCTGAAGTAGTAAGCACATTTTTTTTCTTATTTATAAAAATTTAAAACAAACAATTGTAACCCACTGCCTTTGAGTAATTTAAAACATATCGCCAGAACCCTTGTGGTTGCGAATATCCTCCTGCTTTTTGCCGCCTGCGGCTCCAGCGGTAAAGGCGGTAAAGACGAAGGCATCATTGAATTCGACACCAAGGGCGTTGACGAAAAACACCCCCTTTACGGCCTGGCACCCAGCTCTGCCACCCTCAAATTTAAAGGCGATAAATTTGCCATTGAAATGAGCACCATGGGCATGTTCAATACCGCAATCATTGGAGATGCCAAAGCAAAAACCATTACACAAACTGTAAAATTCCTGGATATTAAGCAAGCCTGCATCCAGAATGAAAACGACATAAAAGCCGACAATCTTGATTTTGCCCTTAAACTCGAGGAAACAGGCGAAACAAAAAAAATCATCAATCTCAAGTGTTATAAAGTTCGGGCCACAAAAGTAAATGAACCCAATGTGTCATTCGATGTGTGGTATACAAAGGAGTTGGGGATGGAAAACTGCAACGCCCTCACACCCTACGCCCAGCTTAAAGGCGTTTTATTGGATTATAGGGTTAAAAAACTGGGGCTCGAAATGCATTTCCTGGCAAAACACTACGAACAGGCATTGGTACCTGACAATACTTTTGAGATTCCTCCCTCAATGAAGATCATCTCCCAGGAAGAAATGGCCAAGTTTTTTGCAAACTATTAAGAATAAATTTCTTGAGGAACATCACCAGGATATTTTTAATTGTTCCTGCGCTGTATTGTTTGTCCTGCTCACATGAGGATAAAACCGTCAACAAAGAAGAAAGTATCATTGATTTTGATACCAAAGCGGTTGATGTAAACAATCCCCTTTAAACTCTGGCAGCGAGTTTGGCCGTTTTAAAATTCAAAAAAAGAGAAATTCGCCATAGAGCTGAATGCGTTTGGTATGTATAAAACAGCCACCATTGCCAACTCAAAGTAAAAAACCCTGGCTTAAACCCTTAAATTGATGGCTATGAAACAGGCCTTTATAGAGGTTGAAAAAAGCCGTGCGGGAAGGCAAAAAAGACGTTGAACTGAAGACAGAGGAAACCAGTGAAACCGAAAAAATAATTGGTCTCAATTGTTATACGGCAAAAGTCACCAAACTCAGTAAGCCGGCCACTTCATTTGAGGTGTGGTGCACCAAAGACCCTGGCATGGAAGCCTGTAACTCATTAACGCCCTATTCACAACTTAAAGGTGTACTGATGGATTGTCGGTTAAAAAAAATGGGGCTTAAAATGCACTTTCTTGCAAAAGCATTTAAAAACGTGGCGGTGGAAGACAGTACTTTTGATATTTCACCAGGTATAAAAATTGTAAGTGCTGGAGAAATCGCGCGCTGCTTAAGCAGCCTCAAGCAAGCTGTTGAATCCGGGCAAGGGGCTTTTAAAAAATTTTTTATTTAACTTAGTGGTTAAACAAATCTTATAATCAACTAAATTTATAAAATGAAAAATATAATTCTCTCAGCGGTGCTTGTTTTAATGTCGCTGGCCGGTATGAGCCAGGACAATTACACCATTAAAATGAATATGAAAATTGAAGGCTTGCCGGCTGAATACGCCGCCTATGGCGAACAGGAAAGGGTAACCTATATCAAAGGTGAAAAAAATAAACTCGAGGTCACCTCGATGATGGGAAGCCAAACCACTTCATTTGACGGTAAGATGTACACGGTTTTGATCGACCAGATGGGAAATAAGATGGGCTACACGGCTACGAAAGAAGAGATGGACGCTTCAAATAACAAATCTGAAGCCAAACCTAAAATTGAATACACCAGCGAGAAAAAAACGATAGCCGGTTTTGAATGTACCAAAGCCATTTTAACCTCTGTGGATAAAGAGAAAAAAGAAGACCAGGTAATCGTTTGGGTAACAGATAAAATAAAATCTGACGCTAAAAAAAGAGGCCGGGGCGTGGTGAATCTGGGTGATTTGAAGGGCTACCCGCTCGAAATGCAGATGAAAAAAATGGAACAGGGCGGCGAAATGAAAATCACCATCGCGGCCACTGAAATAAGCACGGAATCTGTGCCTGACGCTACTTTTGTGCTGAGCACCGAAGGTTATCAGATGTCGAGCTTTAAAGAAGCGATGGAAAAAGCCAAGTCCATGGGCGGCGGCAGGTAAACACCAAAATTAAGAATAAACAACGGTGCTGATAATTTTCAGTGCCGTTTTTTTATGAGTTCATTTTCTCTGTAAAACAAATGCCATTCTCTTCAAGTTCGGCTAGAAGCGGCAAATAAATCTCTTTTTTTACCGGCGTTTGTATGCCCGACAATTTAAACCCACCGGTAATAAAATTCTTAACAGTGATGGCAAGGGGCAAACCCACAGTGAGTGCCATGGCGGTGTGGTCCTGATTTTTACCGATCACACCCAGCGAAGCGTTGAGTTTCTGCAGTGAATTTTGCCCGGGCATGGTATATTCAAACTGATGCTGCATCACGATCATGTCTTTATCGCCGCTTTTTAATTTCCATTTTTCTTCCAGCAAAGCCTGCAATATCTGCGCAGGGGTGCCATCTGCGGGGCCAATTTTTTTTCCCGAAAACAATTCTAGGTAATCCAACATATCCTCAATCTCCTGGTCCCACTCCTGCCCCATCAGTTTTGCAAGTTTTTGTTTAACTGTTCCGTTCGATTCAGGCAAAAACGAATCAATCAGTGACGTGTAGGTAAGCTGGCTGGTGTCGTTGATCTTAGAAGTGTCGTCGGTGAGACCGAGCTTTACGAAAACATGCCAGGCCTTGCAATAACCATACTGCCTCAAAGTTCCGCGAATCATGGTTTTAATATTTCCAAGCCCGTAAACATCAATATAACTAATGCTGTCGCGGTTCGCGTAGGCGTCGAACTTCCCGTATCCTTCCGCTTCAATCAGGTCTGTTTCTCTAAACAATCGGTTGTATGGAATAAATTTTAATTTACCGTCTTTCAAAAACTGCGTAGTACCCTGGCCCGCCACCACAACATTTCTCGGGTTCCAGCTGAACTTATAACCCCAGGGGTTGTCGTTGCTTTCTGGCGCCACCAAGCCGCCGCAATACGACTTAAAGGACAGGATCTCGCCCCCCTGCTCTTTGATGTGATCTATTATTTTCATCGCACTGGCGTGATCAATACCCGGGTCAAGGCCGCACTCGTTTAAAAGCAGGATGCCTTTTTTCTGAGCTTCGGCATTTAAAGCAGTCATCTCGGGACTTACATAACTTGCCGTAGCCATGTGCTTTCCAAACTCAACGCAGTCGCGGGCAACGTCGCCATGCATAAAAGCAGGCAGCATAGAAATCACCAGGTCGTGGTTCTGAATCACCACCCTCCTTTGTTCTGGGTTGGAAATATCAAACTTTATGGCTGCGGCATTTGCAAAGCCTGCCGTTTTTGAAAGCGCGAGGTTTTGATCGAGGTCACCAACGGTTACCTGCCAGTTAAATGCCAGCGATTGTTTTAAGATATATTCGATCAGTGAGGTGGTCGAACGGCCCGCGCCAATGATTAAGATCTTTGTCATATGCTGTAAAATTAATCCTAAAAATCTACCTTTACATATAATAATGGTAAAAAACCCAGCTGGTAATTTTTTACAAGGGGGTTGGCCTGCCTGTCGGCAGGATCAGGCGCGTAACTCAGCGCCAGCACGTTTTGCACGTTGAAAATGTTTACCAGGTCGAGGGCGATCTCGGTACCCACTTTTCTGCCGTTTATTTTATAGGAAATTCTGAGATCCACCCGGTTGTAAGGTGCAAACTGCAGTGTGTTCACTTTATCATCCTGGGCTACAACGTCCATCACTGCGTTGCTGGCAGCCACATTCACAGGCGAATACCGCTTGCCACCACCGTAAGTGATTTTGGTTCCAAAACTCAATATGTCTTTTTTGCCTTTGCCAACCGCAAATTCGAGCCCGCCTAAAAAATTCACAATGTAATTGCCGTTAAAGTCGGTGTTGGCCGTTTTGCCGTTGCTGGCTGTGTATTTGCTGTCAAACAAACTGCCGCTTACCATAAAGAAATAATGTTTGTGAAATAATTTTTCGATGGTGAGTTCAAGTCCGTAATTGTAACCGGTGCCGGTATTCTGCATGGTGTAGATAGGGAAAAACCTGTTAAAGGAGGCACCCCTGTTTAGCAGCGATACACTTGACGGTACAGCGTACACAGGTACATTCCAAAGATACTGGTAATAAACCTCTGTTTTTATTTTTAAAAATTTTGTGGCGAAATAGTCGTAACCCAAAACCAGGTGCTGGCTTTTACTGAAATCAAGGTCCAGATTAGATTGTTGCCTGCCGGTATTCGGGATCCGGGTGCCCTTGTTTACGAGACTGTCGGGAATAGCGAAATAAAGATAGGTGGGTTGCATCTGGCTGTGAAGGCCATAAGCCAGGCTCAGCAGCTGATTGGCCCTTAACTGGTAACGCAGGCTCGCACGCGATTCAACCGATATTTTATTGTTTAAAGTGAGGTACTGCGAAAAAACACCGGCGTTGAGGCTCAGCTTGTCGTTGAATTTATGCACATAACTCACATAGGGCTGCAATAAATAAAAGCCAGCGCGCGCGTTCACACGGTTTTTGAAATTTTTTTGTTCTATTACCAGGGCAATGGTATCGTACAGCGAACTTATTTTGGCGCCGTCATTAAAATCCACATCAAACCGGTTTACAAAAAAACCTGCTTTCACACTGTTCCTGATATTTAACTTGCTTTTAATATACCAGGCAATTGTGGCTTTCGCTTCCCTGAAATCGTAGGTGAGAATTTTAGGGAGGGTATCCTTGGGTTTAAAATCTTTATATCTTATGACGAGAAAGTGGTCAGACCCCACGGTTTGTATGCCATACGCCAATGAGCTTTTCATGATGGTGCGCGAATTCAGAGTATAAACATGGCTCAAAATGCCTACTCCCATGTTGGTTGAAAAATACTGATCGCGGTTCTGATCCCCATATAATTCCTTGGGTCTTTCGGTTGTTTTACTCAGGATAATATCAATATCGCTGAGCCCGCCAATACTGCTGAAACTGAAAACACCGGCCTTTTTGGTGGGCAGGTTCAGTCGCAGGCCCATGTCCTGGTAATTGGGCACCGCGCTGGTGCCCAATTTAAAATTCACACTGCTAAAAATGGCCAGTGTGGAGTAGCGGTAGGTGAAAAGATAACTTGCTCCCGATTTTTTACTCAGCGGACCTTCCAATGCGATTTCGGTGCCGAGCACGCCAAACTGAAAAGTACGTTCATGTTTCTCGTTATTGCCATTACGCATTTTAAGGTCGAATACCCCGCCCAGGGCATTGCCATAATTGGCCGGGAAAGCGCCTGTGTAAAATTCGCTGTTGGATAAATATTTATTATTGATAATACTTTGCGGTCCGCCCGCCGATCCTGCAACTGCAAAGTGGTTGGGATTGGGGATGTCAATTTCTTCAAGCCGCCATAACAAACCGGCAGGACTGTTGCCCCTCACAACAATGTCGTTTCTCGAATCATTGGTGCCCTGGATTCCTGCAAAATTTTGTGCCATCCTGGCCGGATCCTGACGCGACCCGGCGTAGCGCTCTGTTTCCTCGATGCTGAAAGCTTTCATATTGGCAGCCTGCATGGTATTTACTACGTCGGTATCGTTTGCGCTGTTCACCACCACCTCGTCCATAAATACCGCGCTTTCTTCGAGCTCTACGTTTAAAACCATCTCCTTGCCCGACGTGATAATCACATCGTTCAGCGGAACTGCTTTGTAACCTGTATAGCTGTATAAAAATGACTGGCGGCCTACCGGCACATCCTTTAATTTGTAATAACCATTATTATCGGTAATGGTGCTGCTGGCCACCGAAGATTTTAAACGAACAATGGCGCCCGGTAAACCAATGCCGGTCACTTTGTCGACAACTTTACCTTTTACGGTTTGTACTACCTGTGCGAGTACCGGGTGGTAAAAGCCTGTTAAAATTATTAAAACAAACCACCTTAGCTGCGGGCCGCGTGTTGCAAAATTATTTTTCAAATTAGCTGTTTTGCCACATAATTATAAAAAAAAATCCGTTTTAAAAAATAAAACGGATCTTTAAAAAGCGATAGGTGTTATTCGCCTTTGGGCCTTATCTTTAAAGCCTGGCCGAGACTCAGATTATTGCCATTTAAGTTATTTAGCTCTTTAATATCCTGGGTGCCTATACCATATTTTTTTGAAATGCTGTATAAACTCTCACCCCTTTTCACTTTATGAACAATAAAGCCCGACTTATCTGTTGGTTTATTTTCAGCCAGAAGGGGTTTCTCCGAGGACTTGTTCAGGGCTAAATTCTGATCTGTTTTAACCTCGAGTTCTTTTGGTTTCTGAGTTTGCTCCCTCACATATACAATTAGTTTTTTACCTGGCTTCAGGCCTTTTTTTCCGACGTAGTTCCAGCTTTTCAGATCAGCTACGGTAACGCCATATTTTCTGGCGATGCTGCTTAATTTCTCGCCTGATTTTACAGTATGCGTTTTTTTAACCTCCGCGAGTATTTCAACCACGTTGCCTTCTTTTTGCTGAGCATCAATGGCCGCATAAATAGCCTGTTCGTTGTTTAAAAATATGCCGATCTTATTTTTCGGAAGGCACATCATGTTGCCACCTGAAGGTATGAGGTTTTTGCGGTACTGCGGATTAAAATAAAGGATTTCATCAGTCGGAATGTCGAGGGCCTGGGAGATCTGATCGAAACTCATCTGCTCCTTCACGATCACAGTATCCACCTCGAAATAGGTTTTTCTTGGCATTGCAGGGTAAATGTTGTGTTCAGGACCGTGGGTCATTACATAGTTGGCAGCAATGAAAGCGGGCACATAACCCTGCGTTTCGGTTGGCAGATATGGCCTGATCTCCCAATAGGTTTTTTTGCCGCCGCTTCTCCTGATGGCTTTGCTGATGGTACCAGGTCCGGCATTGTATGCTGCCAGCACCATCTGCCAGTCGCCAAACATGCCGTAAAGGCTTTTTAAATATTCGGCGGCGGCCACTGTCGCCTTGTAGGGATCGCAGCGCTGATCAACGTAAGAGGATACATTTAAACCATACATTTTTCCGGTTGGGTACATAAACTGCCACAGGCCGGTTGCGCCGGCCCTCGAACGGGCATAAGGAATGAGAGCGCTTTCGATCACGGCCAGGTGTTTCAGCTCAAGCGGAATATTGTACTTGTCAAGCACTTCCTCAAACATGGGGTAATAAAGCTGGGCTACACCCATCATGCGGCTGACACTTTCGCGTTTGCGCACGGTGTATAAATTAATAAACCCCTTCACGTGTTCATTGTAAACAAGGTCGAAAGGCGATACCACGTCGAGCTTAGCCAGGCGGGTCTGATATGTATAATCATCGTAACGGGGCACGCTGTCTTCGGCAAACCTGTATTTGTTGTTTTTCGGGAACACAGGTCTTGAAAAGGCTTTTTCAAACATTTTTTGGGTCGACAGACTGTCGAGCATGGCAGCAATAGGGTCGTCGCTGGCAGGCGATTGCGCTTTCAGCAGTAATGTACCTGATCCAAACAATATGGATAAAACTAAGAATTTTTTAAGTGACGCCATGGTTCTATTGATTGAAGTGGGTTTACAATTATTAAACGTAGTCAATTTTAAAACGTTACAATTTATCAAAACTTTTGATTAAACCAAAATCAAAAATGCAATTATAAGCCTCAATGTTACAAGTTTAAAAATTTATGTTCGTTTTAGATGTTAAAAAGCAGGTAATTTTTAACTTTGCATTGTGAGAAACAAAGAAAAGGAGCAGGTTCCCCTGCTCAATATTGAAAGAAACCCGGCGTTTTTATTGATTTCTGTATTGATCAGCGCGATAATTGCCCTGCTGGGTTATGTATTATTAAAAAACGTTAATCCCTGGGGTTTCCTGGTCATGATCCCGGCCGCCATCCTCTCGTTCCAGAGTGTGTGGTTGCTTTTGAATCCGTTTGCCATTATTTTTGAAGATAAAATTGAGATCAAACAATCGCTTTTTCATCACAAGGACCATTATTTTATCGACATCAAAAAACTTACTAAAAATAAAAATGGCCGCTTGTACATCACTTACAAGGATGACGAAGTTGAGCGCATTCGGTTATTCGGTATCAAAACATCCCACATTCAACTTCTTAAATCAGAAGTTGAGAAGTGCATCAGCGTTTCAGCCGCGTAGGCCATAAACGTGTATTTTTCAGTATCTTTTTCTGAATTCCTGCTTTATAATAAACAAACCACTGTTTAAAATCATTTATCGGCAAAAAATTACCTGCTCTATTTAAACCTAATTTCGTAATTAAAACCGATTAAAAAATGCTGAATTTCATTTTACAGGCTGGCGCTGCTGTTGCCAATATGGCAAGTGCTGTTGATTCCTTATCTAATACTCCCGCCGTTGCAGGCATACAAACTGCTCCCGAGCTCACCGAAACCAAAACCCCATTGATAGAAATGGTGATCAACGGGGGGCCTATCATGTTTCCGATCGGGCTTTTGCTGCTTATTTCTATTTATATATTGGTTGAGAGGTTGCTGGTGATAGGCAAAGCTTCCAAAAAAACCGATAACCTGGTTTTGAGTTTAAAAGAGATGATCCACAATGGTAATATTGCGGGCGCCATTGCAATGTGTAAAAACATCAACACTCCCGAAAGCGCCATGATTGAACAGGGCGTTTCACGCGTTGGTCAACCAGTACAGGAAATCAGAACCGCGATGGATAAAAGCGGTGCCAACGAAATCGCGAAACTTGAAAAAAATCTGAACGTTTTAAACATCGTAGGCCGCATTGCGCCTATGTTTGGTTTTATCGGGACCATCATCGGGGTGATCACCATTTTTTACGCGATTTCACTGGCCAAAACGGTTGAAATCGAGATCATATCAAAAGGGCTTTACCAGAAAATGGTGACTTCCGCAAGTGGCCTTGTGGTGGGAGTACTTGCTTTTATCTGTTACCATTGGCTCAATGCCCGCATCGATAAACTGGCCCACCGCATGGAAGATACCCAGATCAAATTTCTTGATATGTTGAATGAACCGGCTAAATAAGCTGTGAGTTTTTGAGCTGTTATGGTAAGAGTAGTTGAAGTAATAAAATGTTGAAGCTTGAATTTTTGATCAATCGGTTGTAACAATCAACAAGCGATCCGAAAATTCGGCAAATAAAAAAATAAAAAATGGCGCTACGCAAAAAACACCGTGAAGCTGAAGTAAGCACTGATTCGTTAAACGACATCATGTTCTTTCTTTTGCTTTTCTTTCTGATATTATCAACCATGGTGAGTCCCAACGCCATTAAAGTGAATTTACCGAACTCACAGGTAAAAGAAACCATTGACAATACAAAACACCCCATTCACCTTGGGGTAACCAACGACAAAAAATACTATGTCAACAGCAAGGAAATTCCATTTTCGGCTCTGGAAGGCGAAATTTCAAAATTGTCGAGTCTTGAAACCGAACCAACAGTTATCATGCATCTCGACAAAGGGCTTTCGATCCAGGACGAGATAGACATTATGACCATATGTTATAAATTAAAATGCAAAACGGTTCTGGCAACTGCCGCAACAAATAAATAAAAAGGCAAACCATTAACATAAGTGGAACTAACACAATCGGAAATAAATAAAAACAGGATCATTTCAGGAACTGTAACGGCCGCGGTTTTTGCGTTACTGCTACTGTTTTTTTTATTGTTTAAATTAATTACACCCAATCCGCCTTTCCCTGAATCGGGTGGCGGTGGCGGCCAGGAGTTTTCGCTGGGTATGGTAGACGTAGGCAGTGGCGATATTGACTACGGGTCGCTTGGAAGCGTGACCGAAGTGGTTGCTGAGAAAACCGAAAACAAAGAAGAAATTGTTACCGCTGAAAACGGGGAAGACGTGATGATCACCGAAACAAAACCTGAAATAAAAAATAACACAACGGTGATCACACCCGTTAAGCCCAAAGAGGTGGTTAAAGAAAAAACAGAAGCTGAAAAACTCGCAGATAAATTCAAAAAGAACACGGGTAAAAACGGCGGAGGCATAGGCGACAACAGCGAGGCAGGTCAGAATGGTTTGCCCGATGGCGACCCTTTTAAAAACGGAACAGGCGGGCACGGAAATGGTAACGGCGGAGGTGACGGAGATGGAGAAGGACCTGGTTCAGGTCCTGGCAAAGGGCCGGGTTTTGGCGGTGGCAAATACGGCATCGATCTGAAAGGGCGGGCGGTTGTGAAACCACCTAAATTGCCAAGCGACACCAAAGAGGAAGGCAAGGTAGTGGTTGAAATAACAGTTGACAGTGAGGGCAATGTGATTGAAGCGAATCCTAACGGTCGCGGCACTACCACAAGCAGCGCCTTGCTAAAGGCAAAAGCGAAACAAACAGCGCTGGCTACAAAATTCAATATTGATGGCAAATTTGAAGAACAAAAAGGTACGATCACCATTATTTTTTCGTTTAACTAAAATATAATTAAACATGCAGCTTACAGGCAAAGAAGTAAACCGGAACAACAGAATCTCACTGGGAGTTACCATATTCTCCTTTGTAGTACTGTTGTTGTTTTTAGTTTTTAAAAACATCATCAACGCGAAACCCTCGCTCGCCAGCGCCAACCCGGTAGCAATGGGTATAGGTTTAAACAGCGACGATCATTACGATTTTAACAAGGACATGAAAAACGCCGGGTTACTTTCAGGTAAAGCGTACGAGGATAACGCGAAAAAAGAGATCGCTGTTACGGATGATAAGATTGACGCTTTTAACAGCATGGCCAAAGAATTGCTCGAGAAATACAAAGCTGGAGCGGCAAAAACCATTGAAGCGCAAACACCTGTTGTTGAAGCACCCATTTCGGATTTACCTGGTGGCGCAAACAAAACATCTGATCATAAAACTGCCAATGCCAATATTGGCTTTGACCTGGTGAAGCGACATCTGATTAACGCGCCTGCCATTGGCCACACAACGAACGAAGAAGGAACAGTGATTTTAGAGATTACGGTAGACCAGGAAGGCAACGTCACCGAAGCAATAGCGAATGGCAGGGGAACAACCACCAACAACACGGTACTAAAAACAAAAGCCAGGCAATTGGCGCTGGCTACAAAATTCACGCCGGCGCCGGGCATTTTTGAACAACGAGGGTCTATCACAATAAATTTTTCGTTTAATTAAAATGAAATACCAACAAACGCTGGATTATTTATTCGCGCGTTTACCCATGTATCAGCGCGTAGGAGCTGCCGCTTACAAGGCCGATCTTGATAATACACTTAAAATTATTGAGATCCTTGGCAAACCCCATCTTAAAGTAAAATGCATTCACGTTGCCGGTACAAATGGCAAGGGATCGAGCAGTCACATGCTGGCGGCTATTCTCCAGCAATCGGGTTATAAAACCGGACTGTATACTTCGCCCCACTTAATTGATTTCAGGGAAAGGATCAGGATCAACGGCAAAATGATCCCTAAAAATCACATCATTGAGTTTGTAGAAAAGTACAAAGAACCCTTTGAACAGATTTCGCCGAGTTTTTTTGAATGGACCGTTGGTCTTGCTTTGGATTATTTCGCCCATGAAGAAGTGGATGTGGCGATCATCGAAGTTGGCCTTGGCGGCAGACTCGATTCAACAAATATTATCACCCCAAAAACATGCCTGATCACCAACATCAGTTTCGACCACATGAACCTGCTGGGCGACAGCCTGGAAAAAATTGGGCGTGAAAAAGCTGGAATCATTAAACCCCGTGTGCCTGTTGTTATCAGTCAGTACCAGACTGAAACCGCTTCCATTTTTAACAACGTGGCCCGCGAACTCAAAGCGCCTATAGAGTTTGCCGACAAAAATTATAAGATCCTCGACTCAAAACTTGTGAATGGTCTCATGCACGTTACCATTCTTGACAGGAAAAAGGAAAAAACCACTGCTTATGACCTTGACCTGACCGGAAATTACCAGTTGAAAAATTTACTTGGCGTTTTAAACGTGCTAGAGTTTATTGAGAAGGCAGGCTTTATTCTGGAGGAAGAACACGTGAGGAGCGCTCTTAAAAATGTATGCAAACTCACAGGTCTGGCAGGCCGCTGGCAGAAACTAAGTGAAAAACCCCGAATAATAGCTGATACAGGACATAACGAAGATGGAATCAAACAGGTAATTGAAAACCTGAAGATGCTGAATTATGAAAAACTTCATTTTGTTTTTGGCACCGTTAACGATAAAGACGTTTCTAAAATTCTGACACTGTTGCCTAAAGCAGCCACCTATTATTTTGTAAAGGCCAACATTCCGCGAGCACTTGATGAATCCGAATTGTTGCATCAGGCCCACAAAGTGAAACTCGAAGGCAAAGCATTCGGCACCGTGAAAGCCGGTTTGGCAGCGGCAAAAAAAGCCTGCAAAAAAAATGACCTTATCCTGGTGGGCGGCAGTACATTTGTGGTGGGCGACGCCCTATTGTTATTGAACCCTTAATGAACCCGGGGTTCAAACGGTAACCCTTTTACATATTCTTCGAGGTACAACAATCGTGAGCCATACCAGCTAAAAACCTCTCCATCAACAATCCTTATTTTTGCTCCCGGCAGGTTCTTCTGCATGACGGTTATGTGCTTTTTTTTAAAAGGAAAAGGTTCGCTCGATAAAAAACATAATTCGGGGTTTATCGCAATAAGCTCATCATCGTTCAGCTGAGGATAACGCTGAAAATGCTCGGCGGCATTTACCAGGCCAAGATAAGTTAACACATGATCGATGAATGTATCGGTTCCGGCAACCATGTATGGGTTGTTCCAGATAAAATAAAGCACCCGTTGTCCTGAAAATGTGTTTCGGATCCTTGCCAATGATTCGCCTATCTTTTTGATCAGTGCTTCAGCGCGCGTTTCTCTTTCCAAAATCTTGCCCAGGCAGACCATCATTTCGAACACGTGATCAAAATTTGTGATGTCACTCATCCATACTTGAAATTCTTTCCGGAGCATTTCAATTTGCGACCTTTCATTTTCTTCTTTATTGCCAATGATGAGATCCGGTTTCAGTCTCCTGATCTTATCGAGGTCTAGGTTTTTGGTACCACCTACTCTTTCAACCGTTGCGAACATTTCTGCCGGGTGGATACAAAACTTGGTGATCCCAACCAATTCATGATGCAGCCCCAGGTCCCACAACAATTCTGATTGTGATGGCACCAATGAGATTATTCTCATTGGCCTTTGTTTCAAGGTGATGGTGTTTTTCAGCTGATCGGTAAATTCAAACATTTGGTGTAAAAATAACTTTTATCGGAGAAAAAGTAAGATATTTACAAAGTTTTGTCAAACGCCCTTAAAGGACATATCGCACTGTTCATCGCGCAGTTAATTTACGCTCTTAATTATTCCATTGCTAAAGGTTTAATGCCCGCTTACATACAGCCCATCGCGCTTGTATTTCTCAGGATCATTGGCGCGGGACTTTTATTCTGGTTGCTTTCCCTTTTTGTAAGTACCCAAAAAGTAGAAAAAAAAGACATGAAGCGAATGGCGCTGCTCGCTTTGTTCGGGGTTGTGATCAACCAGGTGTTTTTTATTTACGGATTAAGCCTCACAACACCCATTAATTCTTCAATCATCATGATCTCCAATCCCATCATGGTGTTTATTTTTACGTTGTTCATTTTAAAGGAGAGAATTACAGTACTTAAAGTTGCGGGACTCACGCTTGCCATTGCAGGCGCGGCAATGATCCTGCGCTATCGTGGCAACTTCGAAGTAGGTAGCGATACGATTGCGGGTGACCTGATGACACTCATCAATTCAGCTTCATGGGCCATTTTTGTGGTAATGGTAAAACCAATAATGATGAAATACAACACGGCCACAGCCATGAGATGGCTTTTCCTTTTTGGCAGCATTTATATTCTTCCGATTGGCCTGCCCGAAACACTTCATACCAATTGGGCAGCTTTCACCGGACACGCTGTATTCGCGCTTTTCTTTGTTGTGATCGCCACCACATTCTTCGCTTATTTCCTGAATATTTACGGACTGCAGGCCTTAAGCCCTAATACTGTGAGTGCATACATCTACCTGCAGCCTTTTTTAGCTTCGCTTTTTGCCGTCATCATGGGTGAAGATAAATTAACGCCTACTAAATTATTATCAGGGATTTTGATAATTTTAGGTCTTTACATGGTAAATAAAAAAACTAAAAAAATCACAGAATGATCAAATCAATGACCGGCTTCGGAAAAGCAAGTATGGAGTGGAATGACAAAACAATAAATGTCGAAATCCGCTCTCTCAATAGTAAAGGCGCCGATATTAGTCTCCGTTTGTCTTCGGGGCTCAGAAACTATGAGCTTGAATTAAGGAACGACCTGTCGAAACAACTCGAACGCGGTAAAATTGACCTGAGTATTTATATAGAATCAAACAAGGCCGAAACACCTGTAGAAGTGAATACCGCTTTAGCAAAGGCTTATCACGAACAACTGAAACAACTTGCCAGAGAATTAAATGAACCGCTTGAAAAACCGATCTCTCAGATCCTGAAATTTCCGGATGTTTTAAAAAGCGAAAGAAAAGAAACAGACGAAAACGAATGGAAACAAATTAAGAAATGCGTGAACGAAGCCATTGCACAACTGAATAAATTCAGGGAAGTGGAAGGCCTCTCGCTTAAAAATGACTTTGAGCAGCGACTTGCTAAAATTGATAGCTGCCTCACTGAAATAAAAACCCTTGACCTTGTTCGGATCAACGCGATCAAAACAAGGATAAGGAATAACATTGAAGAGGTGATCGGAAAATCAAAAATTGACGAAAACAGGTTTGAGCAGGAGTTGATTTATTATGTTGAAAAACTCGACATCAACGAAGAAAAAGTGCGGCTAAAAACTCACCTCGACTATTTTATGGAAACCTGCAAAGAAGATTCACCAGGCCGTAAACTTAATTTTATCAGCCAGGAAATCGGAAGGGAGATCAATACCATTGGATCAAAAGCCAACGACGCGCCCATGCAGAAACTGGTGGTGGTTATGAAAGACGAGCTCGAAAAAATTAAAGAACAGGCCAATAACGTACTCTGATAAAAAAAAGCCGGCTCACCACCGGCTTTTTTTTGCAATATCATTTTTTATCTTTGAACCACATCCGTTTTAGTGGTGTACAACAACGCAACCAAATCGTCAACCAGCGCCTTATTGTTCGTTGAGTTCACACCATTTTTGGCAAGTGCCACACCAATGTCTCCAACAAATTTATCAAAGTCAGCGGCATTAACTTTCATACCCATGCGGTTGTGGGTCGCAGGATCGTGCGCCGCTTTCATTGACTTACCTGTGTAAGCGTAAGCAGCGCTTTTAGCGCCTGTCGCCGAACAAAGAAAATCGGTGAAGTTCTTACTCAAAGCCGCAAATCCAGTTGTATTATTTGCACCCACCTCGGCAAGCAACACGCCAAAGTACTTTGTCATTACTGTGTCCGCAGCTATAACATAAATCGCACTGTCAACAACCGAGCGCAAAGTCAACCGGCCTTTTTCAATCATCTGGCTTGAGTTTCTGGGATCGGTCACCGTTGCAGTGCCACCAACCCTTTCGTAAAGCGTGGGCGCGGGGGCTGCCGGTGTTGGCTCAGGCTCCGGGTCCTTTTTTTCATCTTTTTTACAACCTGAGTATAAAGCCGTTGCGATCAGGAGGCAGGCGAAAGGAATAATTAGTGTTTTTTTCATAGGTCGTTTTTTTGTTTGTTGTTAGATATTAGTTTTTATTTATAGCCATTTAGAGACCTGCGCCGACAATTGATAGATAAAAGAATCTTTATCTTTTCCCATGGGGCAGCCCGAAGTCAGTTCAGCCGTTTTAGGAACAAAACGCTCGGCGTTATAGTTACCAAAAACGGTCAGTTTTTGAAAAACATTGCCGGCACTTTGTTTATCGGTCATGTAACCATATACCAGGGTTTGATCGCTGATATTAAAAACTGCATTCTCAACGCCCGGCAGGTTTACAACAAAGTGCTTTATTTTCGCAGCTTCAACAGAATCAACAGGTTCTTTAAAATCAATGCGGCTGAGCTGGAGGTTATTGTTATCGTAGTTAACCGGCTTTGTTACCATTGCTACGTGAACAATTAACACAGCAAATAATATTACTGAACCAGAAAGGACCCAGATAAGAATTTTAAATAAGTTCGTCTTTTTCATGATATAAAATTGAAATGAATTTTACGACAGTTACCTTACTTACGGATCAGATCGCGTTCTGGATTTAAAAAATGCCGGAAAAACAAACATTTCACACAAAAGACTGACAGACAAACCGTTAAAATAGATGCGCCGGCAACAGCCGGCGCAAAAAAAATCTTCTGAATGCTGAATGAGAAAAATAAAAAAATTTACAGCCTGTTTAAAAAACTGAAAGCCACCAGGTACATGACAATTGGCTTTAAAGCGCTTGCTTCAAAAAGGAACCAGTCAGGAAGTCCTTTCACACAACAAAAACCTGTTCTTTTTATAGGCGAGAACAAGGCCTCAAATTTATTTTTTACCTCCGGGTGTCAGAGGCCGATCTTCCCGTTTACTATATCTAAAATGACTGCCTCAGCTGCAATTGTTTTTTGTTCTAAGTCTTTACCCTTTGTGATCATTTCACTCACAAAGTCTTTATCGTTATAACCCGAAGCGTTGATCCTTACATTCATAAAGGCACCCATCACCGCGCTGCGCGCGCACAAAGCCCCTACCCCCGCATCGCTTACCGAATTTGGATTACCGGTTTCGGCCATCGCTTTAATGATTTCGAGGCTTTCGTAACACAATTGCATGACCTTAAATGGCACTTCTATGGCGAATTTTGTAGCCAACTGTATTTCGTTGGATCTTATCTTCTTTTCTTCGTCTGTTGATTTCGGCAGCCCGAACGCAGTCATAATTTTATTAAAAGCTGCCGTATCTGCGTCAACCAGATTCACCAACTCATCCTTGATTTTTTGCCCTTTCTCTGCCCATTTACTGAATTCCTCCCAGCGGTCGTCCCAACCCTTTTTGTGTGAACTCAAATTTGCAACCATGGTGGCCAGTGAAATGCCGAGACTTCCTACATAAGCCGAAATTGAACCGCCTCCGGGGGCCGGACTTTCACTGGCGGTTTCATCTGCAAAAGCGCGCAGGCTCATATTCACCAGTTTTGAATCGCCACTGTTCCTCAATACGTATTCAATAATACGTTCTTCGGCTTTAAATGGGCCAAGCTCATCCAGGCCCATTGATTTTACAGCAATTTTTATCAACTCTGCTTCACTCACCCCTACCGATCGTTTTTGTTTTTGCAGAAAATACCTGCCCGCATCAAGCATGGCTTTTAAAGGGATCAGGCCTACAAGTTCAGAACCAGTTACCCGCAGTCCCCGTTCATTTGCCCTCCTGCATACCTCATCAAAGGCCACATGTACCGGGGTTATATTGATGTTGGTCAGGTTCATTGAGATCTGGCAAACACCATACTCTTCAATGTACCAGCCAATCGCTTTTACTGATTTTAAAGAGCCGGGAACAGATTTGGGAGAACCATCGGGGTTTAAAACTATTTTTCCATTGATTGGATCTCCCTCCCTCAACACCCTGCCGGCTTCACGAACATCAAACGCGATTGAATTTGCGCGGCGGGTGGATGTGGTATTTAAATTCACATTGTAAGCCACTAAAAAATCGCGTGCCCCTATCACTGTCGCGCCGCGCTTCTCGTCCATTTGTGCTGGACCAAAATCGGGCTTCCATTCCGGTAATTTTATCTTCTTAAAAAAACCTTCGTATTCGCCGTTCCTGATCACCGACAAATTGCTGCGGTTTTTGTTAACCTGCGCCTCTTCATATAAATAAACGGGGATTGATAGCTCTTCACCCACGCGCTTTGCAAGTTGCCATGCGTATTTGGAAGTTTCAGCCATACTGATATTGCTGATGGGAATCAACGGGCAAACATCGGTAGCCCCCATGCGCGGGTGTTCGCCTTTGTGTTTCGACATGTCTATTAATTCACCCGCCTTTTTAATGGCGAGGAAAGCAGCCTCAATCACGGCTTTTGGATGCCCCACAAATGTAACAACTGTTCTGTTGGTTGCTTTTCCCGGATCTACATTCAAAAGCTTAACGCCCTCTACAGATTCTATTTCATCGGTGATTTGCTTGATAACATTCAGATCCAGGCCTTCGCTAAAATTAGGCACACATTCAATTAATTCGTTCATGACATTTTTTTATGCTGTTTCAATTTTTAAAGCTACGCATATTCGCAAAAATCGCAAAAATACGGGCAGGTATTATTAAAAAATGAATTCCAGAAGCTTTTCATTTTTCGTCGCTTTAAATTCAGCAATTATTGCCATCTGAAACAAATGTATGGCGTTTATCAATAACAAATAAAAACAAAAGCCCGGTAATTTTGACCCTGAACAAACCAAAAACATTATGAAAACTAAAAAAGGAATTGCTGCGCTGTGTTTACTGTTTGCTTCTGTGTCGGGTGTGTCACAGACCCCTGTCAGAAAGCACAGTTTAACTGTATTGAACATCGACGTGCAGGGCGTAAACATCAGCAGCCAATCTATGGGCAGCCTGGTGAGAACCGAACTCGAAAAACTGGATACTTTCGCGGTAACCGACAAATACGATATTCTTTACACACTCGAAAAAACAAGGTTTGCCTCGGTGGCATACCAGGATTCGGGCAAGATAAACAACCGCTACAAGATTTTGAGGGTCAGCGGAAATTCGACTGGCGCTTTCGAAAAAAAAGACACGCTTGAGCTGATCGACAGGTATGACCGCAATTTTTTTTCTGAAAAGAATAAACAATTTGTAAATAACTGCTTTGGCAAGTTATGCCTTGTTGAAATCGGGGAAACAATAGGTTCCGAAAAAATGCTGAGCGGCAGCGTTGAACGTTATGGCAAAACACTGATAGTAACGCTTCGGCTCATCGACGTTAAAAGTAAAAGTATAGAAAAAACCTACGTAAAGGAGTTTCTGAATCTGCCCGAGGAGATCCAGAACATTGTGAGCATTTCGGTGCGGGAAATGTTCCATTACCCTGTCGACAGAAATCTTGTTTCGAAACTCAGCGACCGCGCTGAGTTTGATAACGCCATCAACAACCCCAATAAAGAAAGGTTGTGTTTAGACGGACCACGGCTAGGAAGTGTGCTTTACACCGGCGAAATGCAGAACCGTTTGATGGAAAATAAAGCAACTGGTGGCTTTGATGCCGTTCCGGTGATGTTCCAGTTTGGATACCAATTCGAAAAACAATACTTAAACGAAGGAAAATTCCAGGCATTGTTTGAGTTCATTCCAATGATAACAGGGGTTGACCAGGGATATTTTATCCCAAGTTTTACCGTGTTGCACGGTTTCAGGAATAACATCAAAGGCTGGGAATTTGCCTTGGGGCCAACGATTAATTTTATCACGGTTTCAAAAGGATATTTCGACCAGGAAGGTGCATGGCAATTAGAATCTGCATGGACCGGTAACCCCTCGAACGCCAACACCAAAAATCCTTTTGCAATCCAGGAAAGGCTCGACAGTCGCGGCAACTATACCCTGCACTCCGGATTTGTATTCGCGATGGGACGTACCTTCAAATCAGGCAAACTCAACATACCTGTGAACGTCTTTGTGATTCCTGGTAAACATGGCTCACGTTTCGGCATATCAATCGGGTTCAACGCAAAAAACACCGGCGTTTAAAAGTTTTCTATGGTGCTTATACCTTCATCCTGGTAAGCGGCACTATACCGAGATCTGAGAACCCTTTGTTTAGGTATTTGTAATATGCCGTAATGCCTATCATGGCGGCGTTATCGGTACAATACTCCGGCTTCGGAATAAATGTTTTGATGCCGAGTTCACCCTCGAGGGCTTTCACCTGCCTGCGGAGCTCGCTGTTCACAGAAACGCCGCCAGCGATGGCCAGCTGTTTTATCGCTGTGTCATTCAGCGCCAGCCTCACGTTCTTTAAAAGCACACTAATCAAGTGCGCCTGGTAGGACGCGCAAATATCTTCGAGATTGTCGGTAACAAACGCCTTATTTTTTTGAAGGTGATTTTGTATAAAATACAAAAAAGAGGTTTTGATGCCGCTGAAACTATAGTCGTAACCCGGAACTTTGGTGAACGCAAACCTGAATTTATCAGGATCACCATTTTTGGCATACTTGTCTATCAATGGTCCGCCCGGATAAGGCAGGCCCATGATCTTGGCAGCCTTGTCAAAAGCCTCTCCAACAGCGTCATCAATGGTTTCGCCTAAGACATCAAAACTCAGGTGATCTTTTACAACCACCAGTTGGGTATGACCACCGCTCACTGTGAGGCATAAAAAAGGAAATTCGGGACCCGCCGCGTTTTCGTCTTCCCTGATAAAATGCGCGAGAATATGGCCATGCATGTGATTTACTTCAATGAGCGGAATTCTGAGTGCCAGCGATAGGGATTTGGCAAAAGACAGCCCGACGAGTAAACTGCCCATTAAGCCGGGGCCAAGTGTTACTGCCACCGCGTCGAGTTCGTCGAAGGCGATGCCAGCTTTTTTCATCGCCGCGTCAACAACAGGCACTATGTTTTTTTGATGATCGCGGCTGGCCAGCTCGGGTACCACACCACCATAAAGTTCGTGTACCTTCTGGCTGGCGGTAACATTCGACAATACCACATTATTCTTAAGTACAGCGCAGGAAGTATCGTCACAGCTACTCTCAATTGCTAAGATATGAATGTTTAAATTTTGCATTTTTTAAACTATGCAGGCCTGTTTTTTCCTTTATCTTTATAGCTAGCCCATGCTGCGCAAAATTACGAGAATATTCCTTAAAACACTCGGTGTTCTTTTCCTGTCGTTGGTACTATTGGGCACCGGCCTGTATTTCGGCATCCAAACTTACGCCTTTCAAACCTGGCTGGGCAAAAAAGCAAGCAAGTACTTGAGTTCGGAGCTAAACAGCAAAATAGAGGTAAACGCGGTTAACCTGGAATTTTTTTCCAAAGCCAGTTTAAAGGGCGTAACCATCCTCGATCAGCATCAGGATACACTTTTGTATGGCGATATTCTTGTTGACATTAAAAACTTTAATTACGACAAACAAAGCATGCTGCTGCACCGCATTGTTTTAAACGATGCCACCGCCAAACTTATCAAATACAAGGCCGATACCGTTTTTAATTACCAGTACCTGGTTGATTATTTTGACACAGGTACAAAAGACACTGTAAAACGGCAGGGCTGGGATATAAAATTCGGAGAGATCATTTTAAACAATGTAAATTTCGCCTACAGGAAAGAAAAATACGTTACACCCGTTACACGGAATATTAACTTCGATGACATCTTTTTAAAACACACCTCCGGCAAAATTTCAGGACTCAGGATATCGGGCGATACAATATTCGCTTCGGTAAGCAATTTAAAAACCATTGAACAAAGCGGTTTCGAACTGAGCAATTTAACCACAAAAGCAAGCATCAGCGAAAAAAGACTGCTTTGCGAAAATATTTATATTAAAACGCCGCGCAGCCTGATAAAAGGCAAAATAGATTTTAGCAGTTCTGGCTGGGATGATTACACCGATTTTATACAAAAGGTGAAAATGGATTCTTACCTCGAAGACAGCACTTACGTTCATTTTGATGACGTTGCCGCTTTCGCTGAAGAACTCAACGGCTTAGGCAAAACAGTTGCTATTTCGGGTGAAGTGAAAGGTTTTGTAAATGACCTCAACATAAAAAATTTAAATCTGGCTTATGGCAGCCGAACAAGATTCAGAGGCAACATCAACCTAAGTGGTTTGCCCGACATCAATTCAAGTTACCTGCATTTCGACGCCAGGGAAATGTCGACCAATTGCGCGGACATCTCCTCTGTTCCCGATTATCCTTTTAGCGAAAATAAAAAACTTGTTTTACCCGAAGAGTTGAAAAAACTCGGCACCATTACCTACAAAGGCAAGTTCGACGGTTTTGTCAGCGATTTTACTGCCTACGGCAGATTCACCACAGGCCTGGGCGACCTGTCAACCAAATTAAGTGTAAGGTTGGGCGAAAAAATGGACGATATTGTGTATCACGGTTTCATTCAAACCAGTAATTTTGATCTGGGCACCCTCATCGGACAGCGCGACCTGAACGCATTGACTATCGATACCGAGATAAAAGGCAAAGGAATCAGTGTAAAAGCACTCGACGCGAAATTTCACGGTCAGATATCAAATGTAACTTACAACGCATACAATTACAAAGACATAAAACTTGACGGGGAAATCAGTCAGAAACTGTTTAAAGGCGAGCTGGTGAGTAAAGATCCAAACGCCGACCTGGATTTTAACGGCACTGTGAATTTTAAAAATAAAGTTCCTGAAATGGATTTTATTTCCACCATCAACAATTTAAGATTAAACGCTCTCAACTTCTTGAGCAGCCGTGATAGCGGCAGCCTTTCGTCGCAGGTCTTTATCAAAATCAAAGGCAGCACTGTTGACAACCTGAGTGGTCAGATCAATTTTGACAATACCATTTACAAAACAAAAACCAGAACTTTTAAGCTGAGCTCATTCAATATTGACATGGATCAGGCCAATGCCGGGAAAACAATAAAACTAACTACCGCTTACGTCAACGCCGGCATCAAAGGACAGTTCCAGCTGTCGAACCTGAAACCTGCGTTTGATCTGCTATTGTACAATTATTATCCAACGTTTTTTAAAAAACCGGTAAAGAATTTCAAATTTAACGATGACCTTACATTTAAGATCAAAATCAAAAAATTCAACACCATCAACGAGCTATTTGTTCCCGACCTGATGCTAAGTCCCGAAACAACAGTGGAAGGCAACTTCAATACCGTTGAAAATAAATTGAACATCCAGGCCAGTTGCTCAAAATTATCCTATCAGTCTTTTACAATTGAAGACCTCGGCATGATCCTGAACGAAAACGGGAATACCGTTTTAGCGGAAGTTTCGGGAAAGTCGCTCAATGTTAAAGACAGTACCTTGCTTGAAAATTTTAATTTTTCGGTGAACTCTGTCGATAAAGACTCAAAGTTTTCACTCGACTGGGACAATTTTAAATCAATTGCCAACAAGGGTGAAGTTAAGGGCCAGCTCAATTTTACCAACTCTTCTGTCTTAGTAGCCTGCGATAAGCTGGAAGTCACTGTGAAAGACAGTACCTGGAAACTCACTAACGCCAATTCTGTGAGCATAGATAAAGACGGAAAAATCACCATCAATCCTATCGAGATCTTAAACAAAAACCAGAAAATAAACATCGCGGGAATTTTGTCGTCCACACCAGGCGACAGCCTGCTCATCGCAACAAGCGCGGTTGTGCTCGAACAGTTTAGTCCGCTCCTGAAACTTATCAAGCTCGATCTCAGAGGGGTACTCAACGGCAATATCGTTCTTTCTAATGCTAATAAAAATTTTGCGTTTCGCGGCGACCTCAACCTCAAACAATTAAAGATCAATGACAATGTTGTGGGTGAGCTAAGTGTTCACACCACCTACAACACCAGCGAAAAATATATTTCCTTGAATGGTTTTACGTCTCTGGGTCTGCAGGATGAATTCGGAAACCAGGTGAAGAATATTTCTTTTAACGGCAATTATTACCTCGATAAGCGGGAAGAGACCATAGACATAAATTTTTCAGCCAGGCCCGCCAACCTGAAACTTCTTAACCCTTTTTTAGTGGACATACTCACTATCAACAAAGCCTTTGTGAACGGCGACGGGAAAATTCATGGCAGCCCCGACAATTTAAAAATAGACGGCAAATTTAAATTGTTCAACAGCGAGATCAAGGTAGATTATACCAACGTTACTTATAATGTTACCGGCGAAATAGAAGTGATGCCCGACCAGATCAGGTTCAGCGACCTGCTGATGCGAGAAAAAGGTTCAAAATCTGCGCCCCAGGGCACCGTGAACGGAAACATCTTTCACAATAACTTCAGTAACATCCAGCTGGATTATGACATCACCTATAAGAATATGCTTGTACTCAACACCGGCGAAAAACAAAACAGCACGTTTTATGGAAAAATATATGGCACCGGAAATATCGGCATCTACGGCTTTACAAATAATCTGTTTATGAAGATTGTGGATACAACCACAAGGAACTCCAAGTTTTATTTGCCGCTCGATGGGCCGGCCGAAGTGAGCGAGAATAACTTTATTCACTTTATAAAACGTGATACCGTGAAAGTGAAAAAATCAACCATGCTTACCGGGTTTAACCTGACCATGAATGTAAATGTAACGCCCGAAGCCCAGGCGCAGATCATTCTTGATAAAAAAACCGGAGACGTTCTGAACGTTCAGGGGCAGGGCGATTTACTGCTTAAAATAAATACCCTCGGTAAATTTGAAATGTTTGGCGATTATGTGATTACCAACGGTAATTATTTGTTCACACTCGAGAATGTGATCAATAAAAAATTTGAGATCGATGCCGGCAGCAGCATTTCCTGGAGTGGCGATCCTTTAAATGCCGAAATTGATGTGATTACAAGTTACCGGCAGCGGGCTTCTATCGCACCACTGTTAAACGACACCACAAAAGGGAGATTCCCGGTAGACTGCAAATTAAAAATAAGCGGCAGGCTGTTTTCACCCAACGTTAAATTTGCCATCGATTTTCCAAACCTCGATGCCACCTACCGTGCAAAAATCGACAATGTGCTCAGTGATGAGGCCGAACTCAACCGGCAGGTATTTTCTTTCCTGCTTTTCAGAAGTTTTGTAACGCCGCTAATTTACAACACGTCGGGGGGTGTAACCGCGGGTAACGCCGCCGCTTCAACAGGAACCGAAATGCTCAGCAACCGGGTGAGTGAGTTTTTAAACACTTATTTCGGCAACCTCACGGGTATCAGGGATCTTCAGCTGGGATTAAATTACCGGCCCGGCAGTCAAAACAGCAACGAAGCTGTTGACCTAGCCCTGAGCAAACAATTCCTTAACAACAAAATTACCGTCGATGGCAACTTTGGCGTTAACAACAACCAGACAAAAAACTCAAATGGACTGATTGGCGACGTGAACATTGATTATAAACTCTCAACCGACGGCAGGTACCGTTTGAAGGGCTTTAACCGCAGCAACGACATCACGCAGGTAACCACCGCGGGCGGGCAGTACACACAGGGCGTTGGCATTTTTTACCGTGAAGAATTTGAAACATTTGACCAGCTCTTTAAACGTTACATGGCAAAGTTTAAGAAAAAAGAACCTGAAAAAAATTAAAAAGGAATTAACCGGGGACGGTGGCGGCTTGTGTGGCGTTCATCCTGATTCCCCTGTAAATGATGATCAATGCCACAATCATGATCACATGCGCAATGTCTTTATAGTTAAACCACTCATGCAGCGAAATATGCAGCGAGTGCACCACGATAGAAAGAAAAGAGATACCAATACCGGTAACGATAACGCGGCTACCCTGGTCGTTATTTTTTTTGAAGCCCATGTAGTGAACAATGAGAGAATATACCAGGGCGATACCCGCGTGGATCTTAATCAACAGGAAGGTGTTATTGATAAGTGTGATAATGACCAGCACGCCAACCCATGCCAGAACAATAGCCAGAAATTTTTTATTCAGTGGCTTTCCAGTTAAAGAAGTATAGGTGTACGAACCCCTGAAACAAAAATAAATGGCCATCAGGTTCAGCGTGTTCGAAATAAAAAAAATCACGTCGAATATTTTTTTTCCGTACTGATAATGCATGGCATGCGCGGCGGCGCCGAAGCAGCCGCTTATACCCATGATGATGATGAACCATGCCATTTGAGAAGGATAAGCGCTCCTGAATTTTACCAATTGACCGAAACAATAAATTGAAATGAGTAGCAGGATAAAATTGGTTACTATAACCATTGGCTCAAAGATCTGCCTGCCAAATAGGATAATGTATGTGTAATCGAAATTCAAGTAGCGGTGCAAAACTACTATTTTCTTTTACAAAAACGGAATTTTAGACTGCATTTTCCTCGTCGCCATCCTTTTTGAAAATACCGGTTATTTTGCCGGTGAATTGTTTCACCTTTTGATACCTTTCTTCGGCCGAAACAGAGGTGAGATCAGCATGACCACCATCCTGAAGGGCTTTTGAAATATCGGGGTAAAACATTACGAAACTGGTAAACTCATTGTTCCTGTTTAACTTTCGGGGAAGATCTTCCACATGAAAATTATAACTGAGCGTTTGTTTACGGGCGCTTAAAAGTATAAACAGGTCGTCTGTTTTTGGCGGTGTGTTTTGATCGAAATTTTCGAAAGTTGAAACAGGCACATATTTATAAAACAACTTCTTCTTATCACCGCTTATGTTTGCAAAACTATCAAGTGTAGATTGCAGACCGTATAAAACCGAATTGCTTCCAAGTTGTTTCAACAAACAATTGATCTTGGTAACTGCCCGTGGGAAGCCGTTCTCGAGTTCGGCGTTTGGCGTTAACACTACTAAAAGGCGTTCAAAAGTATTAAGAGGCTGCAGAATCTTTGAAATGATTATACCCTGCTTTGACTTACTTAAAAGATTGCCGGCAATATTACCAAACATAATATTGGATGTTGTTTGGTGTGGTTTATACGATATTAAAATGTCAGAAATATTATATGCCTTCGCTGTTCTGACGATACCGTCAACAATACTTAAATCCACTTTCTTAAGCACTTCTACTTTTTTGTCGCCGCTGGCAATTTGCTCTGTAATGCCCTCTATTACCTTCCTGATGAGATTGATCTTCTCGTCGGCTTCGGCATCGTCTTCAACGATAGACAATGGATAAATTGGTTCAATTGAATTCTGATCTTTGATCAAAAGTGTGAGGTCTATCAGGCGCTGTATATTATCCGGGTTGCTCACTGGAATCAAAATTCTTTCGACTTTGTCGTGGGTTCGTTTTACCACTTCTTTTTCCTGAATAGCGATCTTTCTGGCCGCTCTTTCGGTAACAAACGAACTCACAAGACAGGAGATCAGAATGAGTATGATAGTGCCGTTAATTACATTCTGGTCGAAAAGGCCGATATCAAAACCCACTTTGATAATGGCCAGTGTGGCTGCCGCATGTGAAACACTGAGGCCGAATATGATATTGCGCTCATATTTTGTGTATTTGTAAATGACCCCCGTTAACCATGCGGCAAGGTACTTTGTTGCAAGACCCACCGCCGATAAAATGCCGGCAAATACCAGGGCACTGGTGCCATTAAAAAACAGTTTCAGATCCACGAGCATCCCGGCGCTTATCAGGAAAAAAGGAATGAACAGGGTATTTCCGATAAAAATGATCCGGTTCATTAAAATGCTGGTATGCGGAATCACCCTGTTTAACCCCAGGCCGGCGAGGAACGCGCCAATAATAGGTTCTACTCCCGCCATTTCACTTAAAAATCCCGAAGTAAACACCATTGCCAGCACAAAGATGTAATGTGAACTCGCCTGGGCCTCAATGTTCCTGAAAAACCAGCGGCTCACCCTGGGTAAAAGATACAAGGTAGCAAACACCAGCAACCCAAGTGAAACAGTGATGCGCAGCCAGAACGACGGGTCAATCTCACCGGTTACCAGGTTGGTAATGATTCCCAGCAAAATCAGTACAGCAGAATCGGTAATAATGGTACCGCCGAAGGTAACCTGCACCGCCCTGTTCTTGACTATACCCATGTTACTCACAATAGGATAACTCAGCAAGGTGTGCGTGCTAAACATACTCGCCAGTAAAACCGAGGGCCACAAAGAAAACCTGAAGACATAGATGCAGACAAAATAACCGATAAAAATAGGGATGAGAAAAGTGAGAGCCCCAAAAACAATGCTTTTGTTTCTGTTGTGTTTAAATTCCTGCATGTCTATTTCGAGACCGGCTAAAAACATGATGTACAAGAGTCCGGTTTTTGACAAAAGTTCGAAACTGTTGGTAGACTCGATGATGTGGAGCGAATGCGGACCAATGATCACGCCAGCCAGGATGAGGCCTATGATTCCCGGAATCTTGAACCGCTTAAAAATCAGGGGCGAGAACAAAATAATCAATAAAGTAAGTGCCAGGATCAGCACCGGATTTTTTAAAGGGAGGTACTGATTAAAAAAATGGTTGAGATTGTAAAGATAATTTTGAAATTCACTCATAAAGTTTACAGGTTGCCGTGCCTGTCTATAAAGTATCTGTTTTTTGTTCCCCTGAACAAATTATAAATGGAAGGCACTACCAGGTTGTACTTTACGCCGGCCGAATAACAAACATCCAGTATATTAATGCCGTTTTTACCTTCCGAAACGCCTACCCTCATTTTAAAACCAGCACAGACCACAAATTTTTTAATTGCGTATTCCAGGCCCACACCAGCATTTAATCCCAGCCACCTGGTGGTGACCACCTGGTTTTTTGGGTACAACAGGGTGAGGTTTAAATAGTCATCCTTGCCAGTAAAATATCCTTTAAAAACATTGTAACTGATCCCGCACAACGGAAAAAAATATAGGTTGCCCTGTGATTTGTACATGACATGTACGTTCGCTTCAATGGTATTGGCTTTCACATTGTACCAGGTTGGCGCTATGTTGATGCTCCCGTAATGTGTGTACTCAAGGCTTACCCTGAACAGTTTTGAACTGCCGTAAACAAGCGATGTGGTAACACCAAGCGCGTTGTTTCTTTCTCTTGTGTTTCTTGCCATAAAAACAACACTGTTGGTTAAACCCACGCCTATGCCCAGGTTGGTTGTAGTTGGATGGGTTTTGATTGGCTTAATCACTCTTACCTGCGAAAATGCAATTACCGGAACGGCGATCAGCAAAAAGAGAAATAGATGGTTGCGCGGCATACATACAAAGATAAAATAATTTCGTAACAATCTTTAACCGCCTGCAAAATATGTTAATACAGAGGTCCAAACCGGAAACAAATGTTTATTTTTATCGGGGTGAAAAACACTTTTAACATAACATTGTCGCTTTTGCTTTTGTTTGGCACACTGAAATCGCAGACCGACCCCTCAAAGCCCAACAACAGCCTGATTCAGTTTTCGGGCGTGGTGCTCGATCAGGACAGTCTTACCCCCATTCCATTTGTATCCATTATCATTAAGGGTACCAACCGCGGTTCCCTTACCAATTTCCACGGATTTTTCAGCCTTATTCTCAATGCCGGCGATGAGCTCGAATTTCATTCGGTAAGCCACAAAGAAAGAACCTATAAGATCTCAGACACGCTCAAACAAAAATACTACTACGCGATTCAGGTACTCACAAAGGACACTGTGCAGCTTGAAGCCATTAACATTTATCCATGGCCCAGCAAAGAAGATTTTAAACGGGCTTTTCTAGCGCTCGACCTAAATGAAACAGATGCAGACCGTGCTGCCCGGAATATAGAAAGCGAAGCTTCTACCTACCTCGAAAGGAACCAGACCGCCAGCGCGTCAGAAAATTACAAATATGTGATGCAGGCCTATTACACAAAAATTTACACCATGGGCCAACAACCCAGCATCAGCCTGTTAAACCCGGTAGCCTGGGCATCGTTTATCGACGCCTGGCGCAAGGGCAAATTCAGCGACAAAAACAAGAAAAAGAAAAATTAAGTTCCTTCGGCAAATAATTTTGCAGGAACAGCCCATAAACGCTTCGCACTACAGGCGTTTATGAAGCATTGCGCCGCGTGTTGCGTTTACCCCTTTTGGTTTGTTTTTTGAACATCCTTTTTTGCCGTCTCAGATCCTTTTTATTGCCCCTGGCCATCTGAACACTTGGCTTGTCTTTGTTCTTTTTCTTGAGATAAGGGTTGTAGGCCTCCCGCCTGGGATTCCATCTCCGCCAGAGTCTTTTGCGTTCCTTTTTCTGTTTGAACATGCTTTGGTCCTGCGCAAAACATGGGTACTGAAAAACAAAAAGGGCGATGAGTATATAAGTAATGAGTTTCATTGATCTACAAAATAACGCAGATTATCGGATCGGATACGCGGGTAAAAAAAATGTTTTGAACCGTTTTATCAAAGATGTGAATGGCAGTTCTGTTTTATTCTATTGAACTCCGGATCAATACTTCCCTGTACTTTTCGAGAATAGTTGATTTGGAGATGAATCCCTTATATTTCCCGTTAAAAACTACCGGGATGTTCCACAGGTGCGATTCGTCAAATAATTTCATGGCAGAACTGATATCGTCTTTTTCGGTAATGAGGTAGTTGGGCCGCCTCATGAGTTCCTTTACCGTGACCTTGTCGTAGAGGTCCTGTTTAAACATGATGTCCCGTATATCGTCGATGGTGATCAGGCCTTTTAATCCGCCCTCCTTGTCAACTACGGGAAAAATATTCCGCTTCGACAGGGCTATTGCTTCAACCAGGCCGCGCAGGTTCATGTCATTCAACACTTCCGAAAAATCTTCTTCAACAAACTGCGCAAGGTTGATGTTGCTCAGCAGGTAGGAATCGGTATTGGTTGTGACGATTTTTTCTTTGTCAGACAATTTCAGCATGTCGATACTGAGGGGCATAAAATATTTAGACACTGCGTAGCTGAGGGCCGAAACAATCATCAAAGGAATAATGAGCTCGTAGCCGCCGGTGATTTCGGCGATTAAAAATATGCCGGTTAGCGGCGCATGAAAAATACCACTCAAAATACCGGCCATGGCCACAATGGTGAAATTACTTACCGGTAGCGGGATCCCCAGATCGGTCATCACCGATGAAAATAAAAAACCCAGAAACGCCCCTACAAATAAAGAGGGGGCGAAGTTGCCGCCATTACCGCCACTGCCCAGTGTTAAACCGGTAGCAATGGGTTTTAAAATAATTACCAGCAATAAAAAAATGTATAAAACCGGCTTAGATAAAGAAGCCAGCGGCAGAATGGAGTTTTTGAAGATAAAGCCCGGATTGATGTCTGAGAGAAGTTTGATGCTCAGGTAGCCTTCTCCAAAAAGGGGCGGAACAAAAAGCACAAGTACAAACAGCCCGGCACCGCCTATGAGTACTTTTAAAAACTTATTTTTCTCAAAACGTTTAAAATAATTTTCAGTCGCCATAAACACCTTGCCGTAATAATACGAACAAACGCCTGCCAGCAGCCCCAGCAACAGGTAAAATGGCACGTTCAGATAATCGAAAGGTTCCTGCAGGCTGAAATGCAGCAATACATCCTCCTGCAAAATAATTTTTGAACATAAACCCCCGGCAGCGGCTGCAATAAGAATGGGAATAAACGCCGAAATATTTGCTTCAACCAGCAACACCTCAAGCGCGAACAACACCCCGGCAATAGGTGTGTTGAACGCACCCGCAATTCCTGCGGCGGCGCCACAGGCCAGCAAAAGGGTACGTTCTTTGTAATTTAATTTATAGGTTTGTCCGAAGTTAGACCCAATGGCTGCCCCGGTTGTAACAATGGGCGACTCAAGCCCCGCCGATCCGCCAAACCCCACTGTGAGCGCGCTGCTGATGATGTGGCTGTAGGTTTGATCCTTGGGCAATAAACTGGATTTTTTCGCTATGGCGTAAAGAATGTTCGCGATGCCCTTGCCCAGTTTGTTGCGGTTCATGTAATGAATAAATAAAACACAGAGTGCAATCCCTACAATGGGAAACATGGCTGTATAAACCTGGCTGTCGTATGACAAACTTTCGATGCTTTTAATGAGAAAGTGAACGACCAATTTTAAAAGTACCGCTGCCAGTCCCGCTGTGAGGCCAATCAAGATAGCAGAAAAAATAACAAACTGTTTTGGACTCAAACTATGCTGAATCCAGATCACCAGTTTATTGGCCCTGAATATTAATTTAAAAATGAATCTCACTTTTTATACCCGGCAGCTTTTTGCCTTACCTTACGAACGAAAATAAATATTTTAATTCTTTTTCCAGGATTGCGCTTCCCCAAAAAAATGTATATGACGGGTTACTGCTCAAACCACCCTGTTACAATGAAAAAGCAGGTTCTCGCAAAATTTATTGTATTCTTCAACGCCGCGGGCGGTCGAAATCTCAGCAGGGCTTTTAAACGACATGCTCTCAAAACCCGACAGCAGGTAATTAAAATCGCTGGGGTCGATCACCGCTTCAAACAGCTTTTTGTTATTCTCCATCAGGGAACTGATCCGCATTGCCGATCTGTGTGTTGGTTCAGTTTTTAGCTGCCTGATTTCTTCTATGATTTGTTTTATTTTTTGCATCGTGTGTGTTGTTCCCCGGAATTTTATTCCCCCGCCATTCTTTATTAATAAAATCTATTGCCTGTTTTTGTGTAAGGATACTGAAATCTTTGTAACGATCATGCACGTGAATGATTTCGGCAATGGCTTTTTTTACCAGTGGCTCGTTTTCCCAGCCGTTCAAATGCTGAATCACAGTGCTTAAGCAGCTTTTTTTGTAGGCGATCTGTCCGAGTACATGCACCAGGGTGTTGCTCACACGGGCTTTGTTATCGAATTGCAGCTCCCTGAGCATCGGCAAAATGTCTTCAGGGTGGGTTCTGCCCCTGAGTTCAATGCCATGGCAGATCTCGCGCCTGATCTCAGGTTCAGGATGGTGCAGGTAGCTCTGCGCCCATTTTAATACCGGAACCGGGTTTTTTTGGCTCATTTTTTTTATCGAACCAATAACAGCGTTGTGAACAGCATGGTGCGCATCAAAAAGCCCCTGATCAAAAAAGTGTTTAACGCGATAAAAATCAGTCATGCCTATCTCACCGGCGGCATTTACGACTGTTTGCCTTATCTTAAAATCAAGGTCGCCAAAAAGTACATTGAGTGCTTCAATAATGTTTTCGCGTGATTCACTCATTGATAGGTATATTCTGCCAAGATTTATGTAGGCCGATTTCCTGAGGTAGGTGTCGTTGTCGGAGAAATAAATTTTCACTTTTTTAAGCGAATTATGCTTGATGCCGGTGACCATCACACCTGGCATGCTTTTAACCAGCTTCGCCCGCTCCTCCTTGCTTAGATCGTAAAATGCCATTCGTAAATTTATCGATTTATTAATACAATTATCATTAACAAAATTTACCATTATGGTACAATTTTTGTAAATTAGGAGATAAATTTTAAGATCATCACAGGCCTGCGCGTTTATATTAATTTTTTATCGTTTTTACTGGCCACACCGGCTTTTTTAATGGCGGGCAAAACGCCCCGGGTGAGCAGTGATATTTCCTACCTGAATTATGTCTTTAACAAAGGTCAGTGGGATAACAAGATCCTTTACAAAACTGATTTCAGGGGCGGTAGTCTTTTTCTTGAAAACAGCGCTTTCACTTATTTGTTTTTTCCAAAGGATGGTTTTCACAATCACCTTTCTCATAAAAAAAAGGAAACAAAACACAAAGAGATTTACCAGTACCATGCCCTGAGAATGGACTTTCTTGGAGCCCTGGCCAATCATCAGGTGGTTGCCTCAGAGACAGAATCGTTTTACCACAATTATTTTATTGGCCGTGATCCTAAAAAGTGGGCGCCGCATGTTGGTGTTCACAAAGTTGTTACCTACAGGAACATGTACAGGGGTATTGATGTAAAGGTGTTTGGCCGCGGAAACAATGTACGTTATGATTTTATTGTTTCTCCCGGTGCAGATGCAAATGCCATTCAGTTAAAATTTTCGGGGCAGGACCGTTTGATTTTGCGGGAAGGCAAACTGATTATTGTTACCAGCGTGGGTGACATTGAACAGGAAGCACCCAGTGCTTACCAGGAACAAAAAAGCGGCGCCCTGAAAAAAGTAGCCTGCGGTTATGTACTGTCAGGCAATACCCTTGGCATCAGGATCACCGGCACGTTCGACAAATCACTGCCGCTTGTGATCGATCCAACATTGATATTCTCGACCTACACCGGTTCAACCGCAGATAACTGGGGCATGAGCGCCAGTTTCGATCAGGCGGGCAATGGCTACACCGCCGGCTTGTGTTTTGCCAGCGGCTACCCCACCACACTCGGTGCTTACCAGGTAACTTTTATGGGTCCCGGTACCTACCCCGGTGGCGATATTTCACTCTCCAAATTTAATTCAACCGGTACTACACTGCTCTTTTCCACTTACCTTGGCGGCGACTCAACCGATACACCGCAAAGCATCACGGTTGATCACAACAACTGCCTCATCGTTTTGGGACGCACCTATTCTCCCAATTTTCCGGTTATTCCCGGTTGTTATGATGTAACTAAAGGATTAAAATCCGATATCATTGTCACCAAATTCAATGCCACCGGTACAAGTTTACTGGCTTCCACTTTTATTGGCGGCTCCGGCAACGATGGCATCAACATCGACGATGATGAAACTTTTCTCGGCTCCCTAAAAAAAAACTATGCCGATGACGGCCGTGGTGCCGTTCATGTTGACGCGGGCAATAACGTGTATGTGGCTTCCTGCACACAATCAACTGACTTTCCTGTCACAGGTGCCTGTTTCCAGCCTAACAATGCTGGAATGCAGGACGGATGTATTTTTAAATTCAATCCCACCCTCACGGGGCTCGCTTTCAGTTCATACATTGGTGGCGCTTTAAACGACGCTGCTTACAACCTGGCCCTCGACGCACAAAGTGGGGTATATATTACCGGCGGCACCCAGAGCGCCAACTTCCCAACAACACCAGGCGCGCTGAAAACTATTTACGGAGGCAACATCGATGGCTTTGTTTCACACATCTCCAACAACGCAACCACTCTTTTGCAATCGAGTTTTATTGGCACGTCATCATACGACCAGTCTTATTTTGTGCAGCTGGATGACGCCAATGATGTGTATTTATACGGGCAATGCAGCGGCAATTATCCAATTACTGCAGGCACTTATTCAAATCCCAACAGCGGTCAATTCATTCACAAACTGGACTCTACATTATCAAGCACATTTTTTTCAACCGAGTTCGGTGCCGGCAATGGCACGCCAGACATTGTGCCTTCGGCGTTCCTTGTAGACAATTGCAGGAGCATTTACATTTCAGGCTGGGGAGGTACGTTGTTCGGCTTCAACGACCCTGCCAGTTCCACCAATGGCATGCCCATCACAACCAACGCCTACCAGTCAACAACCGACGGCAACGACTTTTATTTTGCGTCATTCAAACAAAACGCCACCAATCTTGAGTATGGTACCTTTTTCGGTGGTCCAATCAGCCAAGAGCATGTTGACGGGGGCACCAGTTGTTTTGATAAAACCGGTGTGATCTACCAGGCCATCTGCGCGAGTTGTGGCGGCAACCAGGACCTTCCAACGACGCCATCCGCCTGGTCTACCAGCAATAATTCCACCAATTGCAACAATGGCCTGGTGAAATTTCAAATGGACCTCATCAACACACTTGCGCAGGCCAACCTCGCCCTCAACAACATCAGCGGCTGCGCCCCCTTTACAGCCAGCCTTGTGAACACCAGCGCCAATGCCGCGAGTTTCATCTGGGACTTCGGCGACGGCAATACGTCAACCTCACCAACTCCCTTGTACACGTATACAAATGTTGGTTCTTACGTGATCATGCTCATCGCAAGTGATTCAACTACCTGCAATAAAAGCGATACCGCTTATCTGCCAATCAATGTATTTCCGCCGGCGCAACTGGTGCCGCAGCTCACACCCACGTATGTTTGCAAAGGGCAAAGCGTCTTATTAAACATGACCTTCCCGCAGGCCAATTCTTATTCCTGGAGTCCGGCCAATACCCTTTCAAACGCTTTGATCCACAATCCTGTTGCAAGCCCCATGGTTAACACCATTTATACACTCACCCTCAACGACAGCCTTTGCCAGGTCGTCTCATCGCGAACGGTGATCGTAAACGTGTATCAGAATTTAACCGACATTATCGACCAGGGTATTTGCTCGGGCAGCACCATTACTTTAAATTTAACCGGGCAGTATGCCAGTTACTTATGGAACACCGGTCAAACAACACCTTCCATCAGCGGGTTATTGGACGGTTTGTATTATGTAAATACTGTTGACAGTAATGGTTGCCAGGGTTTCGACAGCTTAAGGATCTACCGGTACATAGATATTTTGCCACTGGCTTTTGAGATGTGCGAAGGCGGCTATGTACAATTTTCTTCTCCCGTTGGCAACTATCAATACACTTGGACTCCAGCTTCATACATCAACAACCCCGCCATTTCCAACCCTGCGGTCAGCCCCACCCTTACCAGCATCTATACCCTCAGCCTTCAGAACGGCCCCTGCATTACCAGCAACAGCTTCAGCGTTCATGTAAAAACGCGGCCCACGGCCTGGATCAAAACCAATGGTGCCAACCTTTGTCTTACCGATTCAGTAGAACTCAATACCATCACCAGCCCTTCTTATGCTTACCTGTGGAATACTGGTGAAACTTCACCTAACATTGTTGTGACGGCGCAGGGAGGTTATACCGTAGCGGTTCTCGACACCAATGGCTGTGTGGCCGTAGATACCTTAAACCTGAGGGGAACGCCACCTTTTGAACTGAACCCGCGGCGCGTGGTTATCTGCAGCGGGCAGTTTGTCCAATTATATGCCGACACGGGCAATTACCGATACCGCTGGTTCCCTGAAGTGAATATTGTGGGTGCCAACCTTCCCAATCCAATCGTTAATCCTAAAAGCACCGCTGTTTACACCGCTATCGTTTCTAACGGTCGTTGCACTGCCACAGTCAATCACACGGTGTATGTAAATCCATCGCCGCCATTAAATCTGCTTTCGCATTACGAGACTATACTACCCGGAGAAAGCGTGCAACTCGGTGCCTTCGCCGACTCCTCCTGTAGCTGGTATCCCGATTACATGATCAGTTGCCTCGAATGTGATAACCCCGTTGTAAGCCCGCTTGAAACCACCGTGTATTATTGTTACGTGGTTAACGCCCTGGGCTGCAGCAACACCAACACCGTTGTGGTGGATGTGTTACCAACATTGTACGTTCCGGATTCGTTCACCCCTAACGGAGACGGCATCAATGACGTATTCAGGCCTGTTTTCAGCGGATATGTGAAGATCAGCATGAGCATTTTTAACCGCTGGGGAGAGGAGATCTACTCATACGATAGCCTTGAGGGAGGCTGGAACGGCACTTACCAGGGCGCCGCCTCGCCAAGTGGTTATTACGCCTATAAACTCACAGCCAAAGACAACCGGTTCAAAATCACAGAAAAAGCGGGGTCGGTGCTGTTGCTCAAATAAAGTGGTGTTTTTTACCGTTTAATTTTTTCAAATTTGATCCAGTCTTTTTCAGAAAGTAAAGCGGCGTTCATCGCCTGTCTGGTTTTTCTAACGATCAGCAATAACTGGCTGGCCTCATTGAGATAACCATACAAATAGCCGGGGTTAATGTTGTTTTGACAGTCTTTGGCCTTCAATTCAAAAAAATTACCTGTGAGGGTAAGGTCGTATGCGCATTTATTGCCCGAAAAACCATCGGTCCAGTTGATGCAATTTAATTCAAATAAAGAGTTGTTAACCACGAAAATACGCATGTCGCATTCTCTTTTCGTTTCTTTGTTCTCGTAAGACCACCATTGATCGATGACTGCGCTTTGGAATTCGGCTTTAAGGAGTTTAATGGGTTGCGCCGTCAACGGCGAGAGCATTAAAAGTAAAGCGGCGATTAAAAAAGATTTTTTTGTATTCATGTAATCTTTAGGGCCCTGAGCCAAAGTTCTTAGAATGACATCTAAAATACTAAAGATTTTTTTTAAAAGAGAAATAGAATATACTAAAGAATAAAGTACATTTTGCAGAGGCCTGCAATTGAACCGGGTTTGTTACCGGGATTGTAATGCTGCGGGGTTTTTAATTGAAAAAAATCAATGTAAAAAAAATCCCCGTGAGCGTGTTATGGCTTAATCCTTGATTTCAGCAATGGCCTTCAGCAGGTCTTTGTAAGCCCAGTACATGTCGTTCAGCTGGTTCTCAAAATACTGCATTAACTCAGATTTTCCGCTGTTGTTGTCTGATGAAGCCTGTTGCGGCTCATTGTGTGAATTGATTGTTGCGTCCATGATTTAATTTTTTTTGTTAAAAGAGTCAAATTTAATGCCAAAAAACTGCACTTATAATTATTACGAATTAAGTCATAACAAGGTTGGGTGATGTTAATGGGATATGAAAAGACGATTAATTTTTAATAAACAAGAGTTAACAGGTGGCTTATTTGATGAATAAGCGCTGGTCGAAAGTGAATGCCTCGGTTTTTAGGATTTTGACCTTTTTAAAATCTTTGTGTGCGGGATTAATCAGGAAATTAAACTCGCCCTGCACCACTGCCGACGGCACCTGCATGACCAGGTACCTGCCATCTGCTATAAACTGGTCACCGAGCAATTGCGTTGAATTGGGATGGGGAAAGGTTTTCCAGTTGGCTGGAAGTAGAGCTGCGACGGGCTTGAGTATTCTGGTGGTATTTGGCAGTTGAATACTGGAGATCGTGTAATCTTCGGGTACGATGCCGAGGGGGGTGTGAACAGCAATCTCAGTGGCGCACAATGCTCTGGTCATGCCCGTGTAAATCATCAAGGTTCCCTTGCTGTTCCATCGGCCTCCGCTTTTTTGAGCGCCTTTTCCCGAAAGATCCCTGCTGAACTTTGAGCTCGCCAGCCGAAAAACGATCATGCCAGGATACCGTGTTCTATACGGGTTAATTCATCTCTTAGCATTTCTATGCCGAAGGAATTATCGAGTAAGTTCCGGGGTTTAATGTTACCCAGGGCAAGGTTATTGGCTTCGAGCCAGGTATTAAATTTTTCTTTGGTTCCAAATACCTCTGTTCCAAACTTGAATAAAAGCGTTAACTGAAGGATTTTTTCGGAATGAATGTTACCGAAGGTTGTTTTCTCTTTTTTATACCGCTGCATGGTGCGCTCGGAAAGATGCAGGAAATTTGACCACTCGGAGATATTAAATGGGCTTTTCCCAACGAGATTGGTAAAGATCGAAAATTTAATTCCTTCCCGCACCATTTCTATTAGGCGGAAAATATCTTTATCATCTATGGCGCTCAAAGAAAATTGATCCGTAAGTTGAATGGCCTTTGACATCACTGTAATTTAATACAAATATACGCAATTGTCACAAAAAAAACGACAATTGTCGCCAAATTTTCAAAAACAGATTTGCTGTGAGCAAAACATTTTGAACGCCTGGTTTATTATTAATTGAAAATCTCCACCTGGGGCCAAACTGGCCTTTAACTAAATCTTAGTTCCCAAATGATAAGGGGCCTCTGCTGCTGTTTCTGAAAACGCAGCCGGGGCAGGACTAACCACATTGCCACGCCTGACCCCGTATTTTTCGAGAGCAAACGCCAGATAAGCGATGCCGGCAAAATCAGTTTTTATAAACGTAAGTACAATTACAAAAACATAAACAAAAAGAATAAAGATCAGTTCCCTTTTCAAGGTAAGGATCTTGCCCCTGTCGTGCTCTGATCGCAAATTGTTTTTTGAATCGAGGATGTAAATAAAGAGCCTGTAATGAAGCACTACGGCTGCGATGTAATTGATATTATCAACCCAAAGCGGCAAAGGGGATCCCGATTCAATGTTTTCAAAAACAGCGGTACATTGATCCCGCGTATCATTAGGGTAATGGCGATTGCAAAAACAGCGCCGCTGAATAAAGTCATTCGTTCTAACTGAAACTTCATATTTTATCCACTTAAAATAAATGTATAAATAATCAGATTAAATCATTATCCGGGAATTCAGGCAAAATCGTTTTTATTTTCCCGTTGCGGCTGTACTAATTTTGGACAACGCACAATAAAGCGCAGGACCTCTGACTAGCGCACTTAGCGGAGTTTTTCCGCCAGATATTCCGAGGTGTACCCTTTGCCGGATTTTGAAAGGTCGTCGGGAGTTCCCTCAAACACCACAGTGCCACCATGTTCACCACCCTCGGGCCCTATGTCAATGATCCAGTCGGCGCACTTAATCACATCGAGGTTGTGCTCTATCACCACTATAGAATGGCCCTTTTTCAGCAAGGCGTCGAATGATTTTAAAAGCTTGGCCACATCGTGAAAGTGCAAACCTGTGGTAGGTTCATCAAACACAAACAGGGTGGGTGATGCATTATTGATGGCTATTAAAAAACTTGCCAGTTTGATGCGCTGCGCCTCACCACCGCTCAGGGTGCTGCTGCTCTGGCCCAGTTGCACATAGCCCAATCCAACCGCCTGTAAAGGTTCAAGCTTTTCAAGTATTTTCCGGCAAATCCTGTTGTCTGCATCGCCACTGAAAAAAGTAACGGCATCATCAACAGTCATGTCTAAAACATCGGAGATTGATTTTTCGCGGTACAATATTTCCAGTGTTTCGGCCTTGTAACGTTTGCCCTTGCAGTTTTCGCACTGCAACTGTATATCGGCCATGAACTGCATTTCAACGGTGATTTCTCCCTCTCCCTGGCATACCTCGCAGCGGCCACCCTCAACATTAAAACTGAAAAAACCCGGCTTGTAATTGCGTGTTTTTGCAAGACCCTGGTCGGCGTATAAATTCCTGATCTCGTCAAAAGCCTTCACATAGGTAACCGGGTTACTGCGCGAAGATTTGCCTATCGGGTTCTGATCAACAAATTCAAGCTGTTTGATCTGTTTTAAACTGCCGCCAATTAAATGATCGGCATTCACACTGTCAAAATACCCGTCGAGGTAACGCTGCAGATATGGAATCAGTCCCTTGCGCACGAGGGTGGACTTGCCGGAGCCACTCACACCTGTTACGCAGGTCAAAACGCCGAGTGGAAATTTTACAGAAATGTTCTTTAAATTATTTTCATTTAAATTCCTAATTTCTATAAACTCTTTCCATTTGCGGCGGGCAGCGGGAACTGCTATCCGCAGTTGGTTGTTTAAATAACCCGAAGTGTACCCGCTTTTGTTTTTTAATAATTCTTTATGGGTGCCCTGGAATACGAGGTGGCCGCCCTGAGTTCCTGCTTCGGGACCAATATCAATGAGCTCGTCGGCCTGGCGCATGATCTCTTCGTCGTGCTCAACAATAATAACCGTGTTGCCCTGTTGTTGAAGGGAGCGCAGCACTTTTACCAGCCGGCCGGTATCTCTTGGGTGCAAGCCAATACTCGGCTCGTCGAGAATATAAAGACTGCCTACCAGGGTGCTTCCCAACTGGGTGGCCAGGTTGATTCTCTGGCTTTCGCCCCCGCTCAGGGTGTTAGCCACCCTGTTTAGGGTAAGGTATCCCAAACCCACATCCATGAGGTATTGCAGGCGGTTGGTGATCTCGGTTAACAAACGCTTCGCAACGGTTTTGTCATGCGCGTCGAGGTGAATGTCTTTAAAAAAAGGCAACAGGTCGCTTACCGGTGTTAGCACCAGGTCGTTGATACATTTCCCGTCCACTTTCACATAATTCGCGTCTTTGCGCAGGCGGGTTCCCTGGCAATCGGGGCAAACCGTTTTACCACGGTACCTTGCCAACATCACCCTGTACTGGATCTTGTAGGTTTCTTTTTCCAGCATTTTAAAAAAAGCGTTCAGGCCATCAAAATATTCGTTGCCGGTCCAGAGCAGCTCATAATCTTTTTTTGAAAGCTCTGCCACCGGTTTGTGGACAGGGAAATTAAACTTATGCGCGTTTTTTAATAATTGGTTTTTGTACTGGCTCATCACCTCTCCGTTCCAGCATACAATGGCGCTGTCGTATACCGATATGCTCTTGTTGGGGATCACCAGGTCGGGATCAATGCCAATGACGCTGCCAAACCCTTCACAGGTTTTGCACGCGCCTATGGGATTGTTAAAGGTGAAAAAATTCACATTGGGCTCCTCAAAGCTCATGCCGTCGAGTTCAAACAAATTGCTGAAGACGTGTTTCGCGTAACTGCCTTCTTTTTCAATCCAGATGCGGCACTCCCCTGCTCCTTCGAAAAAAGCGGTCTGCACGCTGTCGCCTGCCCTGTTTACAAAATCCTCATCCAAAGGTTGTGTCACCAGCCTGTCTATCAATAAAAAAACATCCGACGCCTTTTTCACTGTTTTATAGTCGATCTCCCCGATTCTCTGAACCTGGTCGTTAACAATGGCCCTTGAAAAACCCTGCTGTGACAACAATTCAAATTGTTTTTGCACGCTGCGGTCTTTTACTTCCCTCACCTTTGCCAGCACAAGAATTTTTGAACCAGCGGCAAGGTCATTGATGAAATTCACCACATCGCTCACCGTGTCGCGTTTCACCTGTTTGCCGCTTACCGGGCTATAGGTTTTGCCCACCCTGGCAAAGAGCAGTTTAAAATAATCGTAAATTTCGGTAATTGTGCCCACGGTGCTGCGTGGATTCCTTGAAATCACTTTCTGTTCGATGGCAATGGCCGGTGAAATGCCCTTGATGTAATCTACCTGGGGTTTTTCGAGGCGGCCCAGGAACTGACGCGCATAGGCCGAAAGGCTTTCCACGTAACGTCTCTGCCCTTCGGCGTAAAGCGTGTCGAAAGCGAGGGAGGATTTTCCTGAGCCTGAAAGGCCGGTTACCACTACCATTTTATTGCGGGGGATGGCCACATCAATGTTCTTGAGATTGTGCTGGCGCGCGCCTTTGATGATGATAAACTCTTTGGGACTTAGTTTTGAAATATCTTTTGAACTCATTGGAATATTAATGGCAATTGGTGGTTTTGAAACAAATAAGGATAACGTCGCACATGGGAAAAAGTTCAGGTCAATCCATCAATCTTTTGAGGTGCTCGCAGGTGGAGGGGTCGCTCCAATCGAGGTAGCCAACAGTTTCCTTTTTAATTTCCTGGCGGCCGTTTAACAGGTACGAGGTGGGAATGGAATTAATGCCCACCTGGCTGAAAGCCTGCTCAAGTTTCAGAAATGTAAAGGGATAAGCAGTGCGCTCGCTGAAATGCCTGATTTTATCAATTGGTTCATCGCTGATCACAACAATCTCCACTTCCTGCAACTGCGAATCCTTAATGGCATTAAGCTCGCGCAGCTCTGTCAAACAGTTGGGACACCAGGAGGCGCTGAAACAAACGATGGTCTTTTTTCCCTTAAAAGTATCAAATTTTACAGGCTGTTCATTCAGATCGACCAGGTTTATCTTATTAAAATCGATGGCTGGCGCAACCTTGTATTTATTGTAATAAAAAAGACCAATTAAAACAACAACAATCAATCCCAGCGCATATACCCATTTTTGGTTCATAGTAATTAAAAATCAACGGTTAATTCATTTACAAACTTTAGCATTTAATGTTTAAAAATACGAATAGATTTGCAAGTTGAATGTTGTACTTGTTAACCAAATTTTTGAAAATTCTGATAAAAACCTTGTTGTTTTTAGTGATTTTATCAGTGTTGGTCACTGTGCTGTTCAGGTGGGTAGCCGTTCCGCTAACGCCGCTGATGGTGATAAGGTGCGTTGAGCAAAAAAGTGATGGCAAAGACATGGTGTTGAAACACGACTGGGTAAGCATGGAAGAAATTTCCCCCAAATTACAGCTGGCCGTGGTATGCAGTGAAGACCAGAATTATCTGAAACATTATGGTTTTGACTGGGGCGCGATTGAAAAAGCAATGAAGGCCAACGAGGCGGGGAAAAAATTAAGGGGAGGCAGTACCATCTCCCAGCAAACTGCCAAAAACGTGTTTTTGTGGCCTGGCAGAAGTTATATCCGTAAAGGGCTGGAAGCATACTTTACACTGCTCATCGAAACGTTCTGGAGCAAGGAAAGAATCATGGAAATTTACCTCAACAGCATTGAAATGGGCAACGGGGTATATGGTGCCGAAGCAGCGGCGCAATTCTGGTTCAAAAAAACGGCCAAAAACCTGAGCAAGGATGATTGCGCGGCCATTGCAGCCATTTTGCCCAATCCTTTAAAATACAGTGCCAATCCGCCATCAGCTTATATTTCCAAAAGAAAATCCTGGATCAAACAGCAGATGAGCTACTGGGGCAATCAGCTGGATTACGACAAATACGAAGACGAGGAAGAAACAAATGTGGCTGAAACAACACCTGCAGGTTCGGGAGCAAAAAAAACAACTGCAGGTAAAGGCACTAAAAAGAAAAAATAATGAAAAGACTCTACATACTCATTATATTTTTAATTATGGGATTGAGCTTCGGAAATTCCGGTTCGGCCAACGAAAGCACTTCTTTCCCTTTTCAAAAAAGAACCGGTGGCGTGATGTCAATGAGCAGGGCCCATCACCTGATTGCCGGTAAGCTGGACAGCCTGTTCACCAGCTTGAACGTAAAAGGTTCTTTTAACGGTTGCGTGCTGGTTGCTAAAGCCGGGAAGATCATTTTTAAAAAATCGCTGGGCATCCTGGACAAGGCCAGTAACAACAGTTTAAGCGATTCATCCATGTTCCAGCTGGCCTCGGTGAGCAAGGTGATCACCGCAACCGCGGTTTTAATGCTGCATGAAAGGGAGATGATCGATATCAATAAATCGTTTAAATATTATTTCCCTGATTTCCCTTATGAAGGCATAACCATTAAAGAACTGCTGAATCACCGCTCGGGCCTGCCCAACTACATTTACGCGTTGAACACCGAGATTTACCAGCCAAATTACCAGATGAGTAACATGGACATGTATAATTACCTTATCGCTAAGAATCCAAAACCTTACATGAAACCCAACACCCGCTTTAATTATTGCAATACCAATTACGCGTTGTTGGCCCTGCTCATCGAAAAAATAACAGGAAGCAGTTACTCAAGGTTCCTCAAAGACGAATTGTTTACGCCGCTTGGCATGAACAACACTGCAACGATCAAAGACATCGACCTTAACGGCAATAATGTCACCAGGCCTTACGACCTGCGCTGGAGACCGGTTGAATTCGACGCCAGCGATTACGTTTTGGGAGATAAAAGTATTTACTCGACGCCTTATGATCTTTTTCTTTTCAGCGAAGCCTTGTACCAGAACAAGATCATCAAATACCAGACACAGGAAATGGCTTATACGGCCTTCAGCAGGGAACAAAAAACCAGTAATTACGGCTTCGGGTGGCGCATGAAGAATTTTAATGATCCACTTAAAAAAGAAGTGTATCATAACGGTTGGTGGCATGGTTACCGTTCGTCGTTCCACCGCCGGTTAAACGATACTCTCACGGTTGTGATTCTGAGCAACCAACTTAATAACTCTGCGTACCAGACCAACAAAATCTATGAGATCTTGGACAACACCAAGGCCGAAGCTATTGCGAATGAAGAGGATTAGCCTGTCCTATTTAATGACGCTGCGCCGAGTAAGGCTACTTTCAATTTAGATATTAAAATTTTTTATATGTATTTTTGCCGCTGATGTTCACGTTGTATTTAAAGGAAATAAGAAGTTTTTTAAGTTCCCTCATCGGTTACATCGCCATTGGTGTTTTTATTTCACTCATCGGGATCTTTTTGTGGGTGATCCCTTCAGACAGCGGCGGCTCCAACATCCTCGACAATGGTTTTGCGAACATTGACCCTCTTTTTTCTATCGCGCCCTGGGTTTATCTTTTCCTGATTCCGGCCATTACGATGCGTTCATTTTCTGAAGAAAAAAAAACCGGCACCCTTGAGCTGTTGTTAACCCGGCCACTGACCGACCTGCAGATAGTGCTTTCCAAATACCTGGCCGGCTTTACACTGGTGATCGTTTCTTTGCTTCCCACACTCATTTATTATTACACTGTAAATTTACTCGGGCTTCCAAAGGGTAACATCGATACCGGTGGCATGTGGGGTTCCTATATCGGACTTCTTTTTTTAGGCGCCGGTTTTGTGGCCATTGGCATTTTTGCCTCCGCCATCGCCGAAAACCAGGTGATCGCTTTTATCATCGCTTTGCTGCTTTGTTTCTTTTGTTATATCGGTTTTGAATACATTGCCCAGAGCGGCCTGTTTGGCAAATACGATTTTCTTTTCAAAAGCCTGGGCATTAACGATCATTATGTAAGCATGAGCAGGGGCGTTGTGGACACACGTGATGCTTTGTACTTTATCAGCCTGATTGCGCTGTTTAATTTATTGACCAAACTCGTTTTAGAAAGCAGGAAATGGTGAAAGAGAAAAAAAACAGCGGCACAGGCAATAAAAGGAAAAATATTTTTTCCCTGCTCATCCTCATCGCCATTATCATCCTGGTTAATTTTGTAGGCTCCGGCTTTTTTAAAAGATTTGACCTTACCTCCGAAAAACGTTATACCCTGGCGGCTTCCACCAGGGCCCTGCTCAACAACATAGAAGATGAAGTTTACCTGAAGATTTACCTTGAAGGTGATTTTAACCCGAGTTTTGCGCGTTTAAAAAATGAAACCAGGGAAATACTCGACGAGTTTAGAGCCTATTCGAACAACCACATTCAGTATGAATTTATAACGCCCGGCGAAGGTTTAACACGTGAAGAAGCGCAGAACATAGAAAAACAACTGTACGACAAAGGCATTATTCCCGAGGAGGTTACTGAAAGAAAAAAAGACAAAACCCTGCAAACCAGAATCTGGCCCGGCGCCATCATCAGCTTTAAAGGCAAAGAAACCGCCTGGCAGATCTTCAGGCGGCAAGACGGCATTAACCCCGAGCAAAACATCAACAACAGCGTTGAGGAGCTGGAGTACAGCCTTACCAACGCCATCCGCAAACTTCAGCGCGAAAAAAAACCCGAGGTGACTTTTATACAGGGACATGGTGAAATTGATACCCTGCACCAATACCGGTTCATGCAGGCCCTTTCAGAATATTACACGGTGAACCAGACTGTGATCTCAGGAAAATTAAATGGCCTCAAAGGCAGCGACGCCATTGTGATCAGTCAGCCCGACAGCGCTTTTAACGACAAAGACAAATACATCATCGACCAGTACATCATGCAGGGCGGTAAAGTGCTGTGGCTGATAGACCCCATGGATGTTAACCGCGACTCGCTGCGCAAGGGATATACGATTGGCATCAACCGCCCCCTGAATATTGAAGACATGCTTTTTAAATATGGGGTGCGCCTGAACCCTGTTTTGGTGCAGGACCTGCAATGCGGCAGTATTGGTATTAATACCGGTTTTCAGAAAGGGCAACCTAAAATTGAATTGTTCCGCTGGTTGTTTTCGCCTGTGGTAACTACCGATAACGCCCATCCCATTGTAAAGAATTTAGATGCCATCAAGTTTGACTTTTTAAGCACCATCGATACCATTTCTTCGGCCAAAGGCATTAAAAAAACCATACTTTTAAAAACCTCGCGTTACACCAAAACACAGCCCAGCCCGGTACGCATAGCCCTGGCCATGGTGAGGATGCAACCAAAGGAATCGCAGTTCATTAATTCTTACCAGCCTGTTGCCTGCCTGCTCGAGGGCGAGTTCAGCAGTTTTGTGGAATTCAGAATTCCTTCGCGTCTGCTCAACGACACCACGTTTAAATACCTCGACAGGGGCAAAAAAACCAAGATGATTGTGGTAGCCGACGGAGATGTAGCCCGCAACGACTTTATGAGAAGTACCGGCGAAATGCCGCCACTGGGTTATGACCGCTACACCAAAATGACCTTTGCCAACCAGACTTTTTTACTGAACTGTGTGAATTATTTGCTCGACGATGAGGGCATGTTGCAACTGCGCTCGCGGGAGGTAAAATTAAGATTGCTCGATGTTAAAAAAATAAATCTGCACCGCACCAAATGGCAGGTGGTGAATGTGCTGATACCGATTCTGATTGTGATTGGATTTGCGATTATTCAGTTTTACCTGAGGAAGAGAAAATACTCTCAATTAAAAGGCAGATAAAAAAAAGTCTTTATTCGTACAAATTAAACTTTGTTTCCAGCAGCTGATTTTTCACAGCGAACATCACCACACCCGCAGTATTGTTTACACCCAGTTTGGCCATAATGTTCTTGCGGTGGGTGTTTACGGTATGTGTGCTTAATTTTAATTTATCGGCGATCAGTTTATTGGAAAGGCCCTCGGCAATTTCGCGGATAATATCGATTTCCCTTTCGGTTACCGGGATGCCGTCGCAACCTAAAGATTTGATGAAAGAGTTGGAACTTACAATTTCAGAGGCGGCAGTTAAATAAGAAACGATCTTGCCGCAAACAAACTTCTCACCTTTAATGGTTGAATTGATCGCTTCTAGGATTTCGATCTTGTCGCAGTCTTTTAATAAAAAACTGGTGATGTCGCTTTCAAGAATTTTATTGAGTTCTTTTTTAGCGAGCAATTCGGTGATGATGAGGAATTTTGTGCGGTTGTATTTTTTTGAAAGGGTTTTTAATTCATCGATGCTGATGCCCAATGAAATAAAATCTGCTATCAGCAGCTGGGGTTTTGAGAGTTGCAATTGGTTAATCAGATCGTCTTTATCGCCACAAACCGAGGGAACCAGGTCAAAGCCTTTTAATTCACCCACCAAAAGCTCCAAACCCACGCGGGAAAGGAAATTTTTATCGGCTATTAAAACTTTGATCATCTTGCAAAGATAAGCAACTCTGGTTGAATTGTTGTTAAATTTTTACTTTTTTGCCATCCGTTGCTAACACACAATTTTCAAAAATGGGCCGGGCTTCTTCAATAAATTCTCTCAAATCGCCATAACGTGCCGAAAAATGTCCCATTAACAATTGCTTAACACCAGCCGTTTTTGCAACTTCTGCAGCCTGCCTGGCGGTGGTGTGATAGGTTTTTTTGGCGCGATCGGCCTTGTCTTCAAGAAAAGTGCTTTCGTGGTATAAAATATCGACGCCCGCTACAAAGGTCGCTGTTTTAGGGCTGTAAATGGTATCGCTGCAATAGGCAAAACTCCTGGGCGCAGGCGGATCCAAGGTGGCATCCTCGTTTTTCACCAGTTCACCGGCGTTGTTGAGCACGTCCTGCCCATTCTTGAGCAGCAGGATGTCGGCTACCGATATGTTCAGCTTTTCGAGTTTGTACTTGTCAATTTTGCGCGGCAGCGGTTTCTCCTTAAATAAAAAACCGGTACAATAAATTCTGTGTTTTAAGGGGAAAGAATAAACCTGCACTTTATCGTCTTCAAAAAGCATATTAAGTCCGTTGTCACTGGTAAAGATCCAGTTAACCTTATAATTGAGCACGGTTTGCGAGGCTTCGTTGATTTGGTCGATGATGCCTTTGAGTTCTTTGGGACAATAGATGTTGATTTCCTGTTTCCTTCCCAGCAGGTGCATGCTGCTTAACAAACCCGGCAATCCAAAAAAATGATCGCCGTGCAAATGAGAAATAAAAATATGGTCGATGGCCTGAAATTTGGCTTTAAATCGCCGCAATTGAATTTGTGTGGCCTCACCGCAGTCGATTAAAAAATAACGTTCTGAAATATTGAGCAGCTGGGCGCTTGGATTTCTTTCGGAGGTGGGACTGGCGGATGATGAGCCCAGCACCAGCAGTTCAAAAGTTTGCCGGCTCATAATAGGCGATGGTGGTTAAATTCATTTGTTGTTTGATAACGCTAAGGTAACAATACTTTAAAAACAAAATTTTTGGGCGGCTGCTGATTGTGATTTTTTATATTTGGATTGCGCGCTTTGTTTAGCTACTTTTGCAGCCTAATAAAATAAAATGGCAGGTAATATAACTTTTACAATGATTAAGCCTGATGCTGTTGAAGCCAACAACATAGGCCCGATTTTAGCAATGATCAATAAAGCTGGTTTCAGGATTTTAGCGATGAAATACATGCGCTTAACCCAGGAACAGGCCGGGCAGTTTTACACTGTTCACAAAGAACGTCCTTTTTACGGCGAGTTAACAGCTTATATGAGTGAGGGCCCTATTGTGGCGGCAATCTTAAGCAAAACCAACGCGGTTGCAGATTACCGTCAGTTGATTGGTGCTACCGATCCTTCAAAAGCTGAAGAAGGTACCATCCGGAAAGTTTTTGCAAAATCGATCGCGGCAAATGCTGTGCACGGCAGCGATAGCGATGAGAACGCGAACATAGAATCCAACTTCTTTTTCTCGGAACTGGAGCGGTTTTAGTAGAATTTAAACAACAAAAAACCCTATCTGTTTGTGTAACGGATAGGGTTTTGCATTTTAAGGCTTTACCGCAAATGCAAGGAAAGCGACCACTTTTAAAGAAAAGCCGCATTTTTGTAAAAAAGTAACCAACAAGATTTTGTTTTTAGAATTAAATTGAACAAATTTGTTAAAATTTACAAATATTTCACATCAAATTCATTTTCAAATGATCAACTATATGTCACAAAAATTTACCAAAACTTTAGGTCTGATTGCCTTAACCGGTTTAAGCACGCTTGCAGATGCCCAAAGCAACATCAACTGGTCGCCGGCCGGGCCAATTTTTACGGCCGGAAGGTCGCGAAACATGGTTGTTGACAAAAACGATCCAACAGGAAAGACCCTTTATACAGGCAGCGCCTCCAGCGGGGTATTTACCTCCACCAATGGTGGTGTAAGCTGGAACCCGCTGAATGACCAGGGTACTGTGAGGAACATCAGTTACATGGCGCAGGGTTCAGACGGCACCATTTACGCTGCTACCGGCGAAGGCTTTTTAAGGGTGGGCCAGGCTGCCAAAGCACAGATCGGTACAGGTTTGTACCGGGTAGATCTTTCACAAAAAACGCTGATCCAGGTGGCCCCGGCCAGTATCACCGGCACGGTAATCAACCGCATTGCCTGCAGCAACAGCGGTAACATTGTGGCCATCGCGGGCAGCAACGGCATCCTTGTTTCCTCTAATGGTTTCGCGGGACCTTTCAACCCGGCAACCGGCATACAGTCAGGAGCGGGCATCCTGGGGCAAGACGTTAAATTTGACAGCAACAACAATATTTATTGCTCGGTAGGAAGTGAAAAATCCAATGCCATTGCAACCAAAGTATACAAAGCACTTGCCTCCAGCAATTTAAGTTTTTCAGACATCACTCCCCCTCCGGGCATACTCAGTGCTACACTTTACGGCAGGATAGAATTGGGCATCTCACCATCAAACCCAAATGTGGTGTACGCATCGGTTGCTAACAAAGCACCATTCAGTACGGGCGTCAACCCTGGTAACCTTCCGGGTTTAAAAGGTTTGTTTGTGACTTATAATGGCGGTACCTCATGGGGATTGATTGTACAAGGCTCCGCACAGCTGGATCCTTTATCCAACGGTGCTAATATTTCAACAGGTGACTATGCGCAGGTGATTTCTGTTAATCCAACAGATCCGAACGAGATCCTTTTTGCCGGTTACAGGTTATTTCTATACAGGCGTACCGGCGGAACAGACGCGAGTCCATTCGGTGCATGGGTGCAGATTGGAACAAGCGGCATCTCCTTTGCGCCACAGTATTATCTTCATGAGAACATTCACGATATAAAAATAGTAGGCTCAGGATTAACGGCTAAATATTATTTTGTTACCGATGCCGGGATCTTTCGCTCTTCTGATATCCCGAGTGCGAGTCTGGCTTTAAATATTCCACCTTCATTTCAGCCATTTTACAGCGGTCTCGTTACTGGTCAGTTCAACTCAGTAAGTATTAAAAGTTACCCAAATTCAACAACTGCCTCTCTTACAGTCAATGGCGGTACTGTTGCTTCCAATGATGCCTTTATTGGCGGTACCGGTGGAAACGGTCTAACTTATTTTGATGGAAAATACCCTGTTGCCAACGAAGAGATCAACTACCTCAGCGGGCTTGAAATATACGCCTCTGAATTCTCTAAAATATTGCCGAATGCCGCCTTTTTTACCGGTGGTCCGTTTGGTGGGGTTTACAGGGTTTCTGATGTACGTACCTCGCAGCCTGACCTGGTAAGCGTTGTAACCTACAGCGGCAGCCTTACCAAATTGGTGCCTATCAGCTATGATTTCGCGAACGAAGCGGTGAATGCTTCCGGCAGTCCCTTTAAACTCTGGGAAAATTATGGGCAGCTTGCGAAATCACCAGACTCCCTTATTTTTTATAACGACAGTTCCAGGATAGTGACCAGTATTGTTGGTGGTATTGCTACCCTTACCACGCAAACCACTTTTACATTTTCAGCGGGTAGGCCGAGTAAATTCGCTATGATAGACAGCATCGCTATCCGCACCGGCACTTTTGTTTTTGAACAAAACGGCACAAATGTGCCAATACCTTTTACTGCCAGCGATAAAAAAGACATTTTTATTAAACTGGCCAATAATTATCCGGTGAATCCAACCATCACTACCCCATCTATCGCGCTTAAAACAGGACCGGTGGCGGCTGCAGGTGTTACTCTGAATGCCAGCACCAATTTTGACGACATCTCTGTTACTTTTACGGCACCACCGTATATCAATAAAACAACCCTTTCCACTACATCTACCTATGCCAATGATTTCTCTGTTTATTATAAAGTATTTGCAACAGTCTTTTATAAATATAAAGTTGGAGATACTATTACGCTCATAGATAACAGTATCTCCACCAAAACATACAAATACGACATTAAACTCAACACCCCGCTGCGCTGGACAAAATCTGGCACTACAGGACCGAAACCGGTCGGCGGTTCAACCAATCCGGTTCAGAAAGTGGCCACCCGGTTTTCGGCCCGTTTGGCTGTGGGCTACAGAGCCACCAGCGTAACAGGTTCAAAATATTCTGTTGTGGTTTCAAAAGCACCGTTGAACCTCAACGATCCTTTAAGTTTTGTAAGGGTGAGTGCGGATGGCGCATTGACTGATGATGCAAACGGAAACCCAACCACTAACCCAATCAGCATGACCGGGAAACCGACTATTCTTGAATGGAGCAAAAGTGGAACAGAACTGTACTATGCTACTGATGACAATAAACTGTACCGTGTTTCACACATCGGAACAATTATTGATAATACTCCCGCCAGTTACTCTGGCAAGTTAACAACCGATATTTTCCGGTTTGCCTATCCGGTTAATACAAACAGCCTCAATATGACCTCCCCTTACAGAACCACTTTGCTGGGCAGCTTTACCAAAACTATCACCAGCATCAGCATTTCAAAGAACGACTCTTCTATGTTGCTCACCTTTAACGATCCAACCGGTGTATTGGTTATGTACAGCGGCAATAACATCGCCAAGTCTGACGCTTCCAATATTAATTTTTCGTCGAAGACCGGAAATCTCAGCAACGTTGCCACCTATTGCTCATTGATCGAGAAGAACGATCCAAAACAGGTATTCATCGGTACCGATAATGGCATCTATTACACTTCAAACATCACAGCCGGCAGCCCTGTGTGGACCAATGTGAATAACAACCAATTGCCAAACGTTCAGATCTTTGACATCAAACAACAAACCCTTGAGAACTGGAACAGTTACAATTCTGGCCAGATTTATGTGGCTACCAACGGTCGCGGTGTGTGGACCAACAAGTCTTATTTTGCGCCTTACGTGGTTTCTGTGAACGAGATCCCAGCAGCGATTACCACCGAAAACAACCTGAGCATCTATCCTAACCCAACCAATGGTCATGTGAATGTTAGTTTTAGTGTAGTTGATGGCGAATCGGCATCGGTGAGTGTAATGGACATTAACGGAAGAGTAGTTAAAACAGAAAACCTCGGCAAATTATACAGCGGCCAGGCCAACTATTCATTCGAAACCAATGAGCTGAGCTCAGGCATGTACATTGTGAATATCAACAGCAGCGCTGGTGTAAAACGTGTTGCCAAACTGGTTGTGACCAAATAATTATTCATCTAAATTTAAAAAGCTGCCTTTTTAACGGCAGCTTTTTTTTTGTCAAAAAACATACGCAATGAAAACCACCGAAGCCGATTCATATTACAACAACCTTGAACAAATGAGTGTAAGGGAACTTCTTGACAACATGAACAAAGAAGATAAAACTGTGCCACTCGCTGTTGAAAAAGCGATTCCTATGATTGAGGTTTTGGTACAAAGCATTGTTGAAAAACTCAGCAAGGGGGGGCGTTTATTTTACATGGGTGCCGGCACAAGCGGGCGGTTGGGAATTCTTGACGCCAGCGAGTGCCCGCCAACCTATGGCATAGCCCATGGTGTGGTAATAGGTTTGATTGCAGGTGGCGACACTGCGATCAGGAAAGCGGTGGAATTCGCTGAGGATGATCTGAACCAGGGATGGGAAGACCTTCAGAAATATGCTGTCACCAGCAAGGATGTGGTGGTAGGCATTGCTGCATCAGGTTCAACTCCCTACGTGATCGGCGCCCTGAGCGCCTGTAGCAAAAATAACATTATCACCGGCAGCATTACCTGTAATGCGGGAAGTGAGCTGTCTAAAATAGCCACCCACCCCGTGGAAATAGTTGTGGGTCCTGAATTTGTTACCGGTTCCACACGTATGAAAAGCGGCACCGCCCAGAAACTGGCCTTAAACATGATCTCCACTTCGGTGATGATAAAACTGGGCAGGGTAAAAGGAAACAAAATGGTGGACATGCAGCTGAGCAATAATAAACTCATTGACCGTGGCATCAGGATGCTGATGAAAAACACCGGACTGCAAAGCTATGAAGCAGCCCGTGAACTGCTGTTAAAACATGGCAACGTCAGAAAGGCCACAGAGGCCTATCAAAAATAATTAAGTACCTTTATTGTCCTTAATCAGAAATAGTGATACCAAAGGATACCGTTGATAAGATCATTGATGCCGCCCATGTTGAAGAAGTGGTTGGTGATTTTATTACTTTAAAAAAACGGGGAGCGAACCTGCTCGGCCTCTGTCCCTTTCACGGCGAAAAAACGCCTTCTTTTACAGTTTCACCTGTAAAAGGCATTTACAAGTGTTTTGGCTGCGGCAAAGCGGGTAACTCGGTGAATTTTGTGATGGACCATTTGCAGCTGTCGTATCCTGAATCTTTGAGGTGGCTTGCGAAAAAATACAACATAGAAATTGTAGAAAGGGAACTCACACCCGAAGACCGCGAAAAACAGACCGAGCGTGAAAGCATGCTGATCGTGATGCAATACGCGCAGCGGTATTTTACGAGCATCATGAAAACAAGTGATGAAGGCCGATCCATAGGTTTAGGGTATTTCCAGGAGCGGGGCTTAAAGGAAAATATCATTGAAAAATTTCAGTTAGGCTACAGTCCCGAAGAACGCAATGCATTTACCCTGGCAGCAGTAACTGCAGGGTACAACCCTAAATACCTGGCCAAAACAGGCATGAGCATCATCAGTAACCGTTATGTTGAAGGCACTGAATTAAAAGCCAGTGATCTTTTTGACAGGTATGCCGGGCGCGTGATGTTCCCGATACAGGACGATGGTGGCAGGATTGTGGCCTTTGGCGGCAGGACACTGAGTAACGATAAAAAAACAGCCAAGTACATTAACAGTCCGGAGACGGACATTTACAATAAAAGTAAAATTCTTTATGGCCTTTGGCTTGGCAAAAAGGCCATACAACAGAATGACTGTTGTTACCTTGTTGAGGGTTACATGGACGTGATCGCCATGCACCAGGCCGGCATTGAAAATGTGGTGGCATCGAGCGGCACCTCGCTCACTGTCGAACAAATAAAGTCCATACACCGCTTTACAAACAACATTGTTGTTTTGTACGATGGCGACGAAGCCGGGCAAAAAGCCAGTAACCGCGCCATCCCGCTGATTCTCGAAGAAGGGATGAATGTGAAACTGCTCATGTTTCCCGATAATGATGATCCCGATTCATTCAGCAGAAAAGTGACCATTGAAGAATTTAAAGATTACCTTGAAAAGAATACTGAAGACTTTTTGCTTTTTAAAGCCAAGAAATTAAATCACGAAAGCAAGAACGATCCCATAAAAAGAGCGGGGGTGGTGAAAGACATTGTTGACAGCATCGCGCTCATTCCCGATAACATTACCAGGAGCATTTACATCAGGGAATGCGCCAACATCATGGAGATTGAAGAGGACATCCTTCAGTTGGAGGTGAACAAGATCAGGAGAAAAGCCGGTTCCAAAAAAAGTCACGACAGCCCGAACGCAGCATACAACCAAAGCGAAAATGCAGAAGTTTTCGTTGAGAACTTTACCGATACTCCTGAAAAAGAAGCCCTCAGTTTTGATTCTGAAGAAAAAGAACTGCTCAGGATCATGCTCACCCATGGAAAGATTTTAATTACCATCGACGCCGAAGATGAAGAGATGGAAACCCATGACCTGGAGATCACGCTTGCCGAATACATTTTATTTGAACTCTGGCGCGACGAGATCACCTTCGAAAATCCAATACATCAGACGGTACTGGATGAGTATATCAAAGAAGTTTCCGACCAGAGGCTGCCCGACATTCAGCATTTCCTGAGCTCACAGGATCCCCTGATCAGCAGCTTTGTGATTAACCATGTGATAGTGAGCCATGAACTCAGTTCCCGCTGGGGAAATTTTGGTGTGCACGTGGCCGAAGAGATCACCAACATTAAAAAAGGCGCGCAGCATTTGCTCTTTAGCTTAAAGGAAAAAAAACTGAACGTTTACATCCGTGAAAAGCAGGAGCTTTTAAAAACAGCCAGCGAAGAAGACACACTCGTCATTATGAAAGAGATTTTGCATCTTACCGTTTTAAAAAGCAGGGTCAATAAACTTCTCGGCAGAATAGTGGTAAAATAAAAAGGGGAAGTCGGTTGGTCCCGCTCAGTAATTCATTTCCAAATTGTAGAATGTAAAGGCCCACATATCGGCAAACTCATCAATTTGTTTTGCGGTTGGCTTGCCGGCACCGTGCCCTGCGTTCACATCTATTCTGATCAAAACCGGGTTGTCGCCTTTGTTTTTTTCCTGCAGGGTGGCGGCAAATTTAAAAGAATGCGCGGGCACTACCCTGTCGTCGTGATCACCTGTTAAAACGAGGGTGGCGGGATAACGGGCCTTCTTAACATTGTGAAGCGGGGAATACCGGTACAGACAATGAAATTCACCCTCATTTTCGCTGCAGCCATAATCGTAGGTCCAGGCCCGGCCAATTGTAAATTTATGAAAGCGGAGCATGTCTAAAACGCCAACAGTAGGCAGCGCCACGCGGCAGATATCAGGCCGTTGTGTCATCACAGCCCCTATCAATAACCCGCCGTTGCTGCGCCCGTGAATGGCAATTTTTTTATAGGAGGTTAATTTTTTTGCCACCAGGTACTCGCAGGCCGCTATAAAATCGTCGAATACATTTTGTTTCTGGCATTTAATACCCGCAACGTGCCAGTCTTCACCGTACTCTCCACCGCCCCGCAGGCTTGGAACACAATAAATGCCGCCTGCCTCCAGAAACACGGCGCGATCGACCCTGAACTCGGGCGCGATGGAAATATTAAAACCACCGTAACCATAAACAAAACAAGGGGTTTCTTTATTCATGCTCATGCCCTTTTTGTGAGTGATGAACATGGGAATCTTGGTGCCGTCCTTTCCGGTAAAAAACACCTGTTCGGTCATGTAATCGTTTGAATCAAATTTACAATCGGGTTTAAAATAGGTTTTGCTTTCCCATGTTTTGGCTTCAAGGTAAAAAGTTTGTTCGGGCGCGTTGAACTGCACGGTACTGTAAAAGGCGAAACCGTCTTTTCTATCGGAGTTAAAAGCGTTTAATTTGCAGAGGCCCTGCAGCCTGATCTCTTTCTCAAACCTGCCATCCAGGCCATAACACAATAAACGTGAAGTTACATCCTGGAGGTAATCGGCAACGATCTTGTTGTTGCAGAACCTAACACCCTGCATGAGATCAGCAGTTTCCGGCAGCACCATTTTCCAGCTGGCGGCATCCGGCGCCTCGAGCGTGAATGAAACCAGCTTGTATTTTGGCGCCTTGGCATTGGTGTGCATGTAAAAAGTTTTACCAATGTTGTCGATCACCTGGTTGTCTGATTCAAAATTATCGCACACGGTTACAAACTGAGATTTGGGATTGCCCAGGTCTTTCACCAGCAATTTGTTGCCGCTGGTGCTCTGACTCACAGTAATAATGAGGTAATTCTCATCGTCGGTCACCGAAGCGCCAAAGTTATAATTGCCGTTGTTTTTGTCTTCAAAAACCAGCTGGTCTTTTTCCTGTTTTGTGTTGAGCTGGTGATAATAAACCTTGTGAAACTGATTGACCTGTGACAGCGCGCTACCGGTGGGCTCGTCGTAGCGGGAATAATAAACGCCATTGCCTTTCCAGCTGATGTCGCTGAATTTCACCCAGCGGATCACATCAGGTAAATCTTTTTTAGAAGCGATGTCTTTAAAATAAATTTCAACCCAGTCGCTTCCCGCTTTAGAAATGCCGTAGGCCAGTGTTTTGCCATTTTTAGAAACAGACAAACCACTCAATGAAATGGTTCCATCGTTTGAAAGTTTGTTGGGATCCAGTAAAATTTCGCCTTCATCCTGGATCGTCTTTTTGATATAGAGTACACTTTGGTTTTGCAGGCCGTTGTTTTTGAAACAGAAATAAAAATTTCCTTTTTTAAATGGCGCAGATTGTTTGTTGTAATTCCAGAGTTCGGTAAGGCGGGCCTTTATTTTTTCTCGGGAACTGATCCCAGCCAGGTATTGCTGGGTGACCTGGTTCTCGAGTTTCACCCACTCCTCCGTTTTAGCGCTTCTGTCGTCTTCCAGCCAGCGGTAAGGATCATTTACTTTGGTGTCAAAATAAACATCCTCAACTGTTTGCTTTTCTGTTAAAGGATAATTATATTTACTTTGCGCTTCCGCGCCGGGCTTCGGGAGTAGAAGCAGCAGGGGCAATAAAAGTGGGCTCAACTTCATAGTGAAAAACACATTGTTAATATAAAAATATGCAAAAATAGTTTAAGGTCAAAAGCCCGGGCTATTTTTGTAAAGGTGATGCCACTCCGCAGATTAAAGATAAGGTCATTTGGGGCAGTACCAGGAATTGGGCTGGTTCTGGTGTTGCTTTTTTTCGTGTGCAATACCAAGGCCCAACCACCGGCATTTAAAATGCTCAGCTACATCGAGAATTATTCGGAAGAGGCCGTGCGCCAAATGGTGATGTATAAAATTCCTGCGAGCATTACCCTGGCCCAGGCCATACTCGAGAGCAACAATGGCGAAAGCGAACTCGCAAAAAAATCAAACAATCACTTTGGTATTAAATGCCACATGGAATGGGGCGGCGACACGGTGATCAAGCACGACGATACCCTGAACGAATGTTTCAGGAAATACCTGAAGATAGAGGATTCATACACCGACCACAGTCTTTTCCTGGCTTCAAGGGCCCGATACGCCTCATTGTTTGATTTGCCGCTCAACGACTATAAGGCCTGGTGCGTTGGTTTAAAAACCTCGGGTTACGCCACCTATGCCGGGTATGCCGACGATCTGATTGATATCATTGAACGCGCGAAACTGTATGAACTTGACGGGTACGAATGCCTGAAACCCTTTAACGCTTTTGAGCTTGCGCATCAAAACATTTTGCCTTCGCCCGCGCCCGATTATTTTTGCTTTTTTTTCAGTGATTTTTGCAGGGCCGATCTGCTTTGGATAGAAGAAAGAGACATGCTGGTACAAAGTCTTGATTTACTGACACGAACAGAAGAGCAGCCGGAAAAAAAAGAGAGTGCACCCTACCCGACTTATTATAATTTCTTTATCAAAACAAGGCGGTAAAATGTCCTAAATTGTTACTTTTATATCCTAAATTTTAATTATGGAATTCAGAATCGAGACCGACACTATGGGTGAGGTAAATGTACCTGCACATGTATACTGGGGCGCTCAGACCGAGCGCAGCCGCAACAATTTTAAAATTGGCCCTGAAGCAAGTATGCCTAAGGAAATTATTTACGCCTTTGGGTACCTGAAAAAAGCGGCAGCTCTTGCCAATATGGAATTGGGAGTGCTTGCCAAAGAAAAATGCGATCTCATCGCGAAGGCCTGTGACGAAATAACTGCGGGTAAACTGGACGATCAGTTCCCTTTGGTGATCTGGCAAACCGGTTCGGGCACGCAGAGCAACATGAACGCCAATGAAGTGATTGCTTACCGCGCGCACGTGATGAATGGCGGGAACCTGGCTGACGAGAAAAAAATACTGCATCCTAACGATGATGTTAACAAATCGCAATCCAGCAACGATACTTATCCAACAGCCATGCACATTGCCGCTTACAAGCAGGTAAACGACATCACTATTCCCGGCCTTGAAAAATTACGCGGATCCCTGCACAAAAAAGCGGAGTCCTTTAAAAACATTATTAAAACAGGTCGCACCCATTTTATGGATGCAACGCCTTTGTCACTCGGACAGGAATTCAGCGGTTACGTGCAGCAGATCGACATGAGCATCCGCGCTCTGAAAAATGCGCTGGGTGCGGTGAAAGAGCTTGCACTTGGCGGCACCGCGGTTGGTACTGGTTTAAATACACCAAAAGGTTATGATGTGCTGGTTGCGAAAAAGATCGCTGAATTAACAAACCTGCCCTTTGTAACTGCTCCCAATAAATTTGAGGCACTCGCCGCGCACGACGCCATGGTAGAGTTGAGTGGCGCCTTAAAAAGAACGGCAGTGGCATTGATGAAGATCGCCAACGATGTGAGGATGCTTTCTTCGGGCCCGCGCTGTGGTATTGGTGAGATCATCATTCCCGATAATGAGCCTGGCTCTTCTATTATGCCCGGAAAAGTGAACCCAACACAACCCGAAGCCATGACCATGGTCTGCGCCCAGGTGATCGGCAACGACGTGGCTGTTAGTATTGGTGGTTCGATGGGACATTTTGAACTCAATGTGTTTAAACCGGTAATTGCTGCTAACGTCCTGCAGTCTGCCAGACTGATCGGCGATGCCTGCGTAAGTTTCACTGAAAAATGTTCCGACGGCATTGAACCAAATTTGCCGGTGCTGAAACAACATCTTGAAAATTCACTGATGCTGGTTACCGCCTTAAACACACACATTGGTTATGAGAAGGCCGCTAAAATAGCAAAAACAGCGCACAAGGGTAATAAAACCCTGCGTGAAGCCGCTATTGAATTGGGTTATGTGACCAATGAACAGTTTGATCAATGGGTAAGGCCTGAGGACATGATAGGCAGTTTAAAATAAAAGATCCAAAATTAAAATAAAAACCTCCCCTGTTAAACAGCGGAGGTTTTTTTATGAGCATTATTGCAAAAAGTGCTGAATTGCCTTGTCTTTTATTTTAAAATGACCAGTTTCTGAACGTTTGTTCCGGTTTCTGTTTTAATGATGATGTGGTATAAACCTGCTTTTAGCTCGGGCAAATTTAATTGAAGAGAGTTAGTCCCAATGTTAAGAGACGACCTTACCTTCATTAAGCAGGAACCCATCTGGTCTACCAGTTCAATTGTTGCATGCAACGAGGTATTTTCAAAAAGATCCAGCGTTACTTCTTGCTGCGAAGAGGGGTTCGGTCTTAATCTTGCGTACAGGCTTGTGTTTTTGTCTGCAGCCATTCCAGTATTCAGTGTAGGTGTTGTTGCAACTAACTTCAACCCGATAATAACAGGATCATGGTCTGAAGATCTGAACGGACCCGGATCATACATATAGGCCGGGTTAAACTCCTGGTTATAATCTTTAGCAATGGGCTCATCCGCGTTGATGTGCCATTTGGCTGCCCCGCTCACCTGCGCCATTAAAGGTGTTGATACAAGCGCATGATCGAGCGACCCCGATTGTCCATCGAACACATAAGAATAAGCATTGGTGATTACCGGGTTTAATCCGCCAGCCAGCAGCATATCGATCGGATCTTCTTGTTCGTAAGCATTTAAATCGCCAATTACCATTATATCACTGTCGTTTGAAAGTGCCTGAATGTTATTTATAAACACAAGTAAAGCACCAGCCTGGCTTTTCCGCGATGCATTAAAACAACTTTGCCCGTCACCCTGGTCTGCGTTTGTTCCGGTTGAACCTGAGCAGCCTTTTGATTTGAAGTGATTAACGATCACAGAAAATTTTTCCTGAGAGGCGTTTTGTACAAAAGTTTGGGCCAAAGGCGGGCGGTTGTGCACTGCACTGTCGTCAGCCATTGACATGTTGAAGGGAGTTATTACTGATGACTTGTAAATGAGCGCTACTTTTATTTCGTCAGTTCCGGTGCCGCCGTTTGCCGTGGTTGGATCGGCAACGAAAGTATAAGTACTTGCACCGAGAGCTGTATTTAAACCATTGACAAGGTCCTGAATTGCTGATTGTGGACCATTTCCATCGTTTTCCATTTCCATTAGTCCCACTACATCTGCGTCAATTTGTTTGATGGCTTCGATGATTTTGGTTCTTTGCCGCGTGAACTCGGCCATCGTATTGGCACCGCGGCTGGTCGGGAAACCACCACCGGAGCCGTTACCATTAAAATAATTAAGCACGTTAAAACTCGCCACCTTCACATTGTTTGTTCCAACCGACGGTACTGAAGGCCTTGCAGCGTAATTGAACACAGGTGTTCCTACAGGCTGAATGCGATAAACGCCAAAATCGTAATCCATGATTCCCGTGAGACCAGTGGAGGTGCTGCCACAGCGCAGGGTGTTATTAACCGGGTCCACATAGGGAACTACAGCTGGGTTTTGAACAGAACTTTTATCGTCCAGCAGAATCCTGCTGCGATTGTTTAAATCCTGTTGGTTGATAACCGCCGTCACGTTGCTGTTGCCGTTGCTGGACGTGCCACTTGCGGGACTGTCGTTTGGATCCACAAAGTTTGTAGGTGTTAACAAACGGCCATTCGCCGACAACGATACTTCCCCATATCTTGCCAAAGTATACACTTCTGTAACCGAAAGTGTTTGTGTAAATTGTACCAACATGCCTTCCCATTTTTCGGCTTCTGTCATTGTTGCAAATGGCAATGTAACAGCTACGGGTGAAATCGGACTTCCGACACCCTGAATGGATAATGATGTTACTGTTTTGATCTGTGTTTTATTAAAAAACTCATCGGCTGTACCACTGAGTCGAACCACATCTCCAACGTTTACCGGGAAAGAAGTATTGAAAACAAAAATTCCTTCAGAGGTCAAGGGGTTGCTGTCGCCTACCGGGTCTTGAATAAAGAACCCTCCGAGTTCGCTGGTTCCCTGAAAATCGGCTGTTACAATCCCTTCAGTTGCCACCAGCTGACCCAAAAATGGTCCGGTTGCACCGGCGCCCTGAATCTGGGCAATTGGTGTAAGTCCTATTGCAACGCCTGAAAGACTGAGTGTTGCATTGAAGGGGCTGCTGGTATGTATGGCTACACCTGAATTGGTTCCAATACCGATTGGGTTGTAGCGCACAAAAACCGTTACCGGTCCGGCGCTAAATGAATTTGTAGGAATGGATAAAGAGGATGAAAAAGGTCCGCCTGAATTGAATGACAGCTCAAAGTAGAGGGGCGCATTAATGAATACTGGAGCTGTGAGTGAGTTTCCTGTGACGGCGTAACTTTGCGGCACTGAAGCAGTGTTTACAAGCGTTGTAAAATTGAGGCTCGCCGGTGTTATTACCATGCCAGCACCCGGGTTTATGGTTGGACCACAGGTGGCGCTGTGTGAGCCCAAACCGCCAAATGTATTTATGGGGTAACCGTCCCATTCAGGGGCGGTGTAAAAAGCGTTGGAAGTGGTGATGTCACCCTGACAAACTGAGATCTTGCGTCGCATGGTTCTGTCCAGTGTAGCGGTGTCGTTCGATCCCCATTGCGTGCCGGGATCAAAACCTACCTGGCCTATTACATCCAATACCGGTCCTGAGATGCCACCTTTTCTAAGAACGATGGCATCGTCACCGTTAAAATTAACCACACCGGTGCTCACATCCGGCGTCATTGAAAGAATGGCAGACGGATGCGCAAGAACGAACACACTGCCGGAAGCAATGCTGCCCGTTAAAGCAAGGGAAGTGCTGCTGGTGCTGCCGTTGAAATAGACTTCGAGAACATATTGGCCTGTACTGAGATTAACCACTGAATTTGTGCCATTGTAAATCTCAAGGGCCTTGTTAAAACTTGAACCCTCTACGTATTCGGAAATAAATAGATCTGTGGGTTGCGCCATGAGAAAGGGATTGAGCATGATAACCAGGGCAAGGCAAAATAAGTTCGCGATTTTTTTCATAATAATTACTTTTCTGCAAAGCTATAATATAGATACTGCCATGCCGTTACCTGCTATTTAAGTTATTGTTATTTGACTGTTTTATTATATTAATAACTTAAGATAAAGATCATATGAAAAGACAAAAATGTGCGCCATGCAAAATTCAGACCGTTCTTATTGAATAAGCAATAAAACAATTTATGTGTAAGGACAAATACAAGCAACGGTGTTGCGAATTATGAAGAATAGAGGATCAGTCAAAATTGAACAAGCCGGATATTTGCATGTAAATTAATTGTAACGAAAAAATCCGCCAGAAAAAAGACAGGTTACCTTCAGAAAAATTAAACAGACACGCTTACTTTTTCAACCCAGTCGCCATGTTCGCGGATCAGGTCAATGAGTTCGTCCACAGCTGTTTCACTGGTCACGTTCTTTTTAACCACTTCTTTGCCCTTGTATAAACTGATTTTACCAGGCCCGGTTCCCACGTATCCATAATCTGCATCGGCCATTTCGCCAGGTCCGTTTACAATGCAGCCCATGATCCCTATCTTAATGCCTTTTAAATGGTCGGTGCGTTCGCGGATCTTTTGTGTGGTTTCCTGCAGGTCGAATAAAGTACGGCCGCAGCTCGGGCAGCTGATGTATTCTGTTTTGCTGATGCGGGTGCGTGTGGCCTGCAAAATTCCGAAGGCGGTGGAGTTGCAGACTCTGGTGCTCACACAATCTTTCTGCTTCATCCATACACCGTCTCCAAAACCATCCAATAGCATACCGCCTATGTCGGTACTGCTGTATAACTGAAATTGTTCTTCACTTAAATTCAGGTAATTGCATTTGATGATAAAAGGCAAATGACAATCCTGCATTTTTAATTCAATGGCCATGCGCCTCAACTCGGGCATGGTATGGGTATTAAAAGAATCCAGTACAAGACATAATTTTTCTTCGGATTTTATTTTATCAATGAATTCAGCACTCAGTGTATCGAGATCTACAGCTACAAAATTCAGTTCCGGGGATTTTTCTTCCTGGTTAAAATATTCATTCCCGCAAAACAATGGATAAGCGCGTTTTTGAGTTTTGTTTTTTATCCAGGTATTTGAATTGTAGATCAAGCCCAGTGTACCCGGCGTTTCAAAATTAACCTGCTTGTCGCCTAAAAATAAATAATCCACTGCCATGTCGGTGAGGTTCCATTTATCGAGAGGCACCGAATAGTTATAACCCACGCCAAAGAGACTGGCGGCTGTGACCTCTGTTTTCATGCTGTAATCAGCAATCACCCGTGGCACATTGTGACCGCCAATATTAATGATCTCACGCGTTTGGTTACGATTGTATTCGTAAGGATCATATGGCAGTTTGAATCCTGCAGAATCCGCATCAATGTTTTTGATAGGTTTGTGGCCCGCCCTGTTGGAATAACGTTCTGCCAATATTCTTGCAACCGGCATTTCAAACTCGGGTTCTTCTGTTAACGAAACACGAATGGTGTCGCCCAAACCATCTTCCAGCAGGGTGCCGATTCCAACCGCTGACTTGATTCTTCCGTCTTCACCATCCCCGGCTTCGGTAACACCAAGGTGGAGCGGGTAATTCCGGTTGGTCTCAATCATTTTGGCAACAAGCAGTCGGTAGGCTTGCACCATCACCTGGGTGTTGCTGGCTTTCATCGAGATGACAATGTTATAATAATCGTTGTCCTCGCAAATTCTCAGAAATTCCAAAGCGCTCTCCACCATGCCCAGTGGCGTATCGCCATAACGGCTTAAAATACGGTCACTTAAAGATCCATGATTGGTACCGATGCGCATGGCTGTACCATATTCCTTGCATATTTTCACCAGGGGCGTGAAGCGTTTCCTGATGCGGTCCAACTCCAGTTCATAAGCCGTGTCGGTATAATCTATTTCCTCAAATTTTTTCTTATCGGCATAGTTACCCGGATTGACCCGCACTTTTTCGACCACCCGGGCCGCGAATTCAGCGGCGTTGGGTGTAAAATGTATGTCGGCGCACACCGGCGTGTTGTAGCCCCGCGCTACCAGTTCCTTTTTTATGACTTCGAGGTTTTTTGCTTCATTGATACTTGGCGCTGTGATCCGCACCAGTTCGCAACCGGCATTGATCATGCGGATGCTTTGCTCCACCGTGGCCAGCGTATCCATGGTGTCGGTGGTGGTCATGCTCTGGATCCTGATGGGATTTGAGCCTCCTAATTTTAAGTCACCTATGGCCACTTCCCTGGTTAAGAACCTCGAGTAGCGGGTTAAACTATTGGCGTATTTTCCGGAAAAATCCATTCGTGTTTAAAATGCAAAGATACTAAAAGAAAAAGGCTTTTGTGAGCAATATTGTCTAAAAACAGGGACTATTCAATTTCAATTTCATCGGCAAAAATATACGCGTCTCCCCCACTGCCCTGGTGCCAGGCGGGTAATTTGCCGTAATTTTTGGCCTTTATTTTAATATACCTCAACAGTTTTTTGTTCAGCGATTTTGCCTGGAAATTTTGAAGCAGCAACTCATAGTTATCGGGTTGGATGCTGTTGATGACGGTACCCAGCAACTCATAATTTTTATCGTCGCTTGAACCGTAAAAACTCACCTCCCTTGGAAAAACGATCCAGGAGCGGATATCCTGTAATGTATTGAGACTGATCCTGCTGATTTGTTTTTCGCGATGGAGATCCACCCTGCAATCAAAATCCTGGCCCTGGAATCCCAGCCAGCTGCCCTTGCGCCAGTTCACACTGCCATTGATGCCATCGATCAAAGATTGAGCGCCTTCAACCGCATATTGTGGATTGGCTTTCGATTTGAGCTGAACCCCGTAACTGTATTTTATTTTATAAAACACTGCGGTAGAAACCACGCTGCTGTCGGTGGCCGAAAAGGTCCGGGCCTTCACCACACAATTGCTGTCCAGCACAAAAGGTTTAGTGTATTTTTTTGAAGACCTTGTGGGTTCTGAACCATCTGTGGTGTAAGTACATTCCTTGCTGTCTTTGTTGAGTGGCGTTATTTTCACTACCAATTGGTCTTTAAAAACCTGTGTTGGTGATGCGATAAGTGGTGCGGCAATTAACATTGGGTATGGAAGGGGCAAAGACTGAATACTGGAGGCTCCCCGCCCGTAAGGCGTTTTACTTTTATTATTTGAACCAACCAGAAATTGCAAATTGCCACCAGAGATAATGGTCTGATGAGCGATGGCCGGACGCGAATTTGTTTTATCATTTATCTTCACATCAAAAAAACTCTGTGCCGGCGAAGTCGTGTTGTTGATTAAAAAAGACTTGCCATTGTCAAGATTTATTTTAATGTTTTTAAAAAGCGGTAAACCCAGGGCGTATTCTTCAAAAGCGGGACAAACAGGGTAAAGGCCCATGGCACTGAACACATACCAGGCGCTCATTTGCCCGCAGTCCTCATTCCCTATCAAACCATCGGGTCTGTTCTTGTAAAAATCATTGCATATCTGTTGTACGCGTTTCACTGTTTTGTGCGGGGCGCCCAGGTAATTGTATAGGTAAGCCATGTGGTGACTGGGTTCATTGCCTTGCGCGTACTGCCCTATCAAACCGGTTACATCGGCTTGTTCACGCCCTCTTGTTTTTTCGGAAGTAGTAAAAAGTTCATCCAGTTTTTTTTCAAAATTTATTTTTCCACCATGCAGTTCAATCAGACCGGTAATATCATGAGGCACGTAAAAAGAATACTGCCAGCTGTTGCCTTCAGTAAAATGATTGTTAATCTCTGAACCGTAAAAAGGACGCAGCCAGTTTCCGTTTTTTCTTGGCCGCATCAGGCGGGTGGCATCATCAAAGAGATTGCGGTAGGCCTGGGCACGACGAAGATAAAGGGCTTCCTCTTCTTTTTTACCCATCAGTCCGGCTATCCTGGCAATGCACCAATTGTCGTAACCATACTCCAGCGTTTTGCTTACACTTTCACTTTCATCGTCTACCTGCAAAAAACCCTGTTTATTAAACATTGGCACACCAAAATTCTGATCATTGGAGGCAGACTTCATCGCTTCATAAGCCAAAGTTGTGTCAAAACCCCTGATGCCTTTTGTGATGGCATCAGCGATCACCGGCACCGAATGAAAGCCGATCATACAATCGGTTTCATTGCCCGAAAGTTCCCATACCGGCAAACGTCCTGCCTGTTTGTATTGGACCAGAAATGTGTTTATAAAATCACTGGTCCTTGAAGGTTGTACAATGGTGAGCAATGGATTGAGCGCGCGGTAAGTGTCCCAGAGCGAGAACACCGAATAGTTTGTAAACCCTTCGGCAGTGTGGATCTGCCGGTCTCTGCCCCTGTAGCGGCCATCCACATCCATGTTGAGGGAAGGATGAATAAAACAATGATAAAGCGCTGTATAAAAAACGGTCAGTTTGTTTTTATCCGAATCGTTGACTTCAATTTTTTGAAGTTCTTTATTCCAGGCTTGTTCTGCCTCAGTTTTATATTTTTCAAAATCCCAGTGCGGGGCTTCTGCCTCCAGGTTTTTCAAAGCGCCTGCTTCGCTCACAGATGAGATGGCAACTTTTACCAACAACACTTGCTCATCATTGGCATCAAATTCAAACACAGCCCCTTCCACTTTTTCGCCGGCTGTGCGAGTGAGCAAATCCTGCAGTTGTTTATTTTTCGCATACCTGATCCGCTTTACTGGCTTTGACAATTTTATTACAAAATACTCATGCTGCTCCCGCGCCCAGGCTTCGCTGATGCGGAAACCAGAAACGGTGACGCTGTCGAGCAAATGAAGATCACAGTCGAGCGTTTTGTCGCGGTGTAACAAATCTACCAGCAAGGCCTGGTTTTTATTCCTGGGAAACGCGTAACGGTGAATGCCCGTTCGCGCGGTCACGGTCAATGCAGCTTTTATCTTGTCTTTTCTGAGAGTTACTTCATAAAATCCTGCACTGGCTTTTTCACTTTTGTGAGAAAATGAAGAGGCGTAGTTTTTCTGTTCCATTGACTGTAGCTGCGACACAGGCATCAGCAGGATATCGCCCCAATCGCTCACCCCTGTTCCGCTCAAATGTGTATGCGAAAACCCATAAATCACACTGTCGCTGTAATGGTACCCGCTGCAACCATCCCAGCTGCCGTCGACGCGTGTGTCGGGACTGAGCTGCACCATGCCGAAAGGCAAAACGGCTCCGGGGAAAGTGTGACCATGTCCTCCGGTACCAATCAATGGATTGACATAACTGCTGTACTTACTTTGAGCAAAAGCCGTATTAAAATTTATTGTGAGAATGAAAAAGCCTGTGAGTAACCATTTTTTCATAGTATGAAAATACAAATATTTACCAATAGATCAGGATGCTTCATTCAGTAAGCGTTTCTGATTTTGTATTTCGGTTGCATCGGCAACTTCGTTGTTACCTGTAATGGCTGAAGAATGAAACTCGCCGCAAGCGGAGGAAAGCAGCTTTTCTAAATTTTCTGACCTGAGACCGCCACCCACCATGATCTTTATTTTTTTACCGTAAGCATTTTGCAATTCCGCCAGCATCGCTACCCCATGTTCAGCGCTATCAGCGCCCCCGGAGCTAAGCACCCGTTCAACTCCCAGTACCAACAGATCGGCAAAAGACCGTTTGAGATCGGCGCATGTATCAATTGCCCTGTGAAAGGTAACCGACATGGGCCTTGCCATCGCAATCAATTCCCTGCAGGCATTGAGATTCACTTCATTTTTCTGATCCAGAACACCCAGCACTACACCATTGATGCCGTTCTGTTTGCAAAAAAGAACAGTTGTTTTCATTTGTTCAATTTCATCTGCTGAATAAACAAAATTACCTGGCCTTGGCCTTACGAGCACGTGAAGAGGAAGCGAACAATCATTGCGGGCAGCCAGGATCAGGCTTTTTGAAGGTGTGGTGCCACCCTCTTTGTAGTTCTCACACAGTTCTATCCTGTTGGCACCCGCTCTTTCAGCAATTAACACTGATTCAAGATTAAAACAGGCAATTTCTAAAGTTTTTGGCTGCGACATCAGCGTAAACTTTTAGCGTCGAAGAGCTGGTTATTGATTTCGGTTGAATACACCGCATAGTTAAATCCTTTTTGAAGACAGAAAGCCCCATGCTCGCCATTTTTATTGATAGCGATAAATCCGATCTGGATCTCATCCAGAGGTTTTTTTCTTTTTTTGGCGCTGCCAATAATTCTATCTACAGCCTTTTTACAGGCTTCTTCCGGCGAAAACCCCTGGCGCATCAATTCAACCACCGCGTGACAACCGGCAATGCGGATCACTTCTTCACCGTGCCCGGTAGCGGTAGCCGCGCCAACATCTCCGTCAACATAAAGTCCCGCGCCAATAATTGGTGAATCGCCGACCCTGCCATGCATTTTGTAAGCCAGGCCACTGGTGGTGCAAGCGCCTGACAGGTTACCTTCCATGTCGAGCGCGATCATGCCGATGGTATCATGATTCTCTATGTTGATCAGGGGTTTGTATTCCGATTTTTTTAACCACTCTTTCCATTCGGCTTCCGACGCCGCTGTGAGTAATTTTTCTTTTTTAAAGCCCTGCGACAAGGCGAACTGCAAAGCGCCCTCGCCAACCAGCATCACGTGTGGCGTTTTTTCCATCACGGCGCGTGCCACAGAAATCGGATGAACAATGTGTTCAAGGCAAGCCACTGAACCAATGCTCATGTTTTCGTCCATGATGCAGGCGTCGAGGGTCACACGCCCGTCACGGTCGGGTCTGCCGCCCAAACCAACACTTCTTTCCTCGGGATTGCCTTCGGGCACTTTTACCCCGACTTCAACAGCATCGAGCGCCCGGCCTTTATTGCTTAAGATCTGCCAGGCTGCGGCATTGGCTTCCAGACCAAAGCGCCAGGTGGAGATCACAATGGGACGTATGCTTTTTTTTGCCGCCGTTGCGCCCGGGATCATTTTAATGGCTTCTGACTTATTTGCGGCGAATAAGGAAGCAGTTAATGCCGAGAGTTTTAAAAATTTGCGTCTTGTCGCCATTTAAAATTGCAATTTGAGTGATAGCACTAAACTATGAATTATTTTTTTGAATGGGAGGGTTTTTAACGTGAGTTTTGGAAACCGCCCGGATAAAAAACTCTCCGGACCGACTCCCGAAGTTCCAGTTCGGCGAAGTCAGGGAACGCGGGATCTGCTCTCTGGAAGAGATCCGGAACCTTTACGCGGCTTGTAAGAATAAAAGAGAGAAGGCCTTACTGAGTCTTGCATACGGCTGCGGTCTCAGAAGGAGTGAGATTCAAAAGCTGAACACCAGTGCGTTGAACCTATGCATACTTTGATCGTGATACTTATGATAGAAATAGAAAAAACTTCATGGGTGCAAATAAAAAAAGCCCTGATTGAATCAGGGTCTCAAACAATAAGACGTTTAGAAATTAGTATGCTTTAGGTTCACTTGCTGCGTGTCTAACACGAGCTATGATAATTTTGTCCAGATCAATTTTATAAACTATCCTGATATGAATCGCTGTAAATTTTCTGAAGCTGCCATCGTTATTCTCTTTGAACGGATCGGCTTCGAATATCTGAGGGTTTAGTTTAACGTGGTTCAGGTTTTCCTTTACTTTATCTTTTATGAGCTGCGCTAAATTTTCAGAACGTTTTTTTATATCCTTGATGAGTGCCTTAAACCGTTCCCGTTCATTGATATCCCATTCAATTGGCAGTTCTTTTTTCTGCTTGGCCATACTACCATTTATCCATTTCGTTCATCACCTGATCGTTTGATACCGACTTCCCATTACGAACTCTTTTTACGGCAGCATCTATTTCTTTATTATACTGCACTTTCGTTGCCTTTTTAGTTGTGGAAGTAAGATCTTCAAATATTACTTTGAATGCATGAACAATAGCTTTATCCTTTAAAGAAAGCAATTTAATTGCAAGTTCATTTTTTTCTTCCTCAACGGTTTGGATAATAGTTTTCTTTTTTTCAAGTGCTACTGGCATAAGCTAGTTTTTATTTTAAATGCGTAAGGTAAAGATAGTAAAAAAGTTTCAATTATTCTATAGGAACCACCTGTACATCATCTCCTGCTGCCCGTCCACATTGATCTGGCGGTACTTTTGGGTGGTGGAAACCCATCTTAACGATCTTGAAAGTTTTCGAATTCGCGTCAGGTTAACGATCGAAATTCGGCGCCCAGCCACGTATAGGTTAGTGTGGTGGTGCCAGCAGTTGTCGAGCGCATTGGTATGGGGGCTTGTGCGGGCAAATAGCCAGCCAGAGGGTGAGCATTTTTCGTTAAAATGGGTACTGGGTTTAAGCAGCCCAGCGAAAAATGTATCCCGATAATTATCAGGTGGCAAAGCGCATTGTCCCAATAGGTGATCGGGATTGTTTACTTTTTCATCAAAGGAAAAAGTAAAAAGAAGATCTGTAGATAGCCATTGTAATGAGATTGGTCGGATTAAAGCACAATCTTATCTTGCCATCTGATAGAAAATTTTCGAGACCGGCTTCGCACCAAATCGCCGTCACCCACGGCACTATCCAATACATAGCTGGATGCCTATTTCCGAAAAAATTATTCTGGCGACAATTCTATGATTATCGGGACTAACCGAACTAACCCGGCATGATGAGCCAGTACTACCGGGTATATTAAAGAAACTTCTCTATGGCTTTGGGCAGGTGCTCAAATTCAAGCTGCTGAATTTTTTTTAAAAGATCTTCAGCGCTGTCTGAAGGAGCTATGGCACATTTGGCCTGCAGAATGATCTCCCCCTTGTCGTACTCCTCATTCACATAATGAACGGTGATACCACTTTCGGGGTCTTTATTGGCGATCACAGCCTTGTGTACATTCATGCCGTACATGCCTTTGCCCCCGTAGCCCGGCAATAAAGCGGGATGCAGGTTAATGATCCTGTTTGGAAAAGCCTTGATGAATTTGTCGGGGATCTTCAATAAAAAACCCGCGAGTATGATCAGGTCTATTTTTTCAACTTTTAAAAATTCTATGAGTTGATCGGTATAGTTTTCGAGGGCCGCTTTGCTGACGATCTGAACGTTTTTTTTGTGTTTTTCAGCCCGCGCGATCACGCCTGCACTGTCGTTATTGGTGACCACGAGTTTGATCTTAATGCGCGGATCGTTGGCAAAATAAGTGAAAAGGTTCTCGGCGTTGGAACCTTCCCCGCTTGCGAATATGGCGGCGTTGATCATGGGTGCAAAAGTAATTATTTATCACCACTAAGGCACTGAGGACACCAGAAACACTAAGTTTTTTTTTTATAATTTTTTTCTCTGTGTTCATCAGTGATCTGTGTGCCTGAGTGGTTTTCTAAAAAAAGATTCACTAATTTTACTTTCTATGATTTTAAATTTCATTTCCTGGAATCCAGCGCCCGAAATTTTTACTATTCCAGGTATCAATTGGCCGGTACGCTGGTATGGCCTGATGTGGGCAATGGCTTTTATTGCCAGCCATTTTTTTATGAACCGGGTTTATAAAACCGAAGGCCGGGGCGAAAAAGCGCTGGACACACTCACCTTATACATTATCCTGGGCACCATTATCGGCGCAAGACTAGGCCATTGCCTGTTTTACGGACCGTGGTTTGACGAGATCAGCCCTGAGGGAATGGTGATCAATGAAGGGTATCTTTCTCATCCCTTGAACATTCTGAAAGTATACGAAGGCGGCCTCGCCAGCCATGGCGGTGCCATTGGCATTTTAACGGCCATGATCCTGTATTGTCGCAAAACAAAAGAAAGCTGGTTGTGGTTGTTCGACCGACTGGTGATTGTTGTGCCCCTGGCGGCCATGTGCATCAGGATCGGTAACCTGATCAACAGCGAAATTATTGGCCGCGTTACAGATGTTCCCTGGGCATTTATTTTTTCACAGGTCGATCAGCAACCCCGTCATCCCGCGCAATTGTACGAAGCCATTTTCTGTTTTTTCCTTTTTCTACTCATGTACTGGTTGTGGAAAAACAAGCGCGATAAAGTGGGTCCGGGCTTTATGTTTGGCCTGATGTGCGTGTTGCTTTTTATTGAACGGTTTATTGACGAATTTTTTAAAGAGAACCAGGTAGATTTTGAAAACAGCATGGCCCTGAATATGGGACAATGGCTCAGTATTCCGTTTGTTGTTCTCGGCATTGTTATGGTGGTGCGCTCTTATAAAATGACGCCGGGCGTTTATAAAAAAGAAGCTGAAGGTTAGCGGCACTTCCCGAATCGACCCGATTAAAAAACCATTCACAATAAATTCACCACGACAAAATTCTCTCAGGCGTTTAAAATTTATTTAACCGTAAAGGCAATTAAATTAAATTTAATTCATCCTGATGGTCTGCTTGCGGTCTGGACCCACAGATACTATGGAGATTGGTGTGTTCACGGCTTTCTCGATGAATTTAACGTAGTCGATGAGCTCAACCGGTAGTTTGGCCTTGCTGTCGATGGCCGTCAGATCCACATTCCAGCCTTTTACCTGGGTGGTAATGGGTTTGAGGTAATTGGGATCGATGTTGTAGGGCAGGTAATCGATCACCTGACCGTTATAATTATAATGCGTGCAGATCTCGATGCTTTCGAAATCGCTCAGCACATCTGCTTTCATCATCATGAGTTCAGTAACGCCATTGATCATCACCGCGTATTTGAGCGCGGGGATATCGAGCCAGCCGGTACGTCTCGCGCGGCCCGTGGTGCTGCCAAATTCCCTGCCCGTCTGTCTGATCTTTTCACCTGTTTCATTGTCGAGTTCTGTTGGAAAAGGGCCACTGCCAACGCGGGTGCAATAGGCTTTAAAAATGCCGATCACGTTGCCAATCTTGTTGGGCGCGATGCCCAGGCCGTTGCAGGCGCCGGCGCAAATGGTGTTGCTGCTGGTCACAAAAGGATAAGACCCAAAATCAACATCCAGCAAACTGCCCTGCGCCCCTTCTGCCAGCACTTTTTTGCCAGCCATCATGGCTGTATTTAAATAATGTTCGGTTTCTACAAACTGCAATTGCTGCAAAGCTTCAATGGCCTCAAACCAGGCAGGTTCATGATCCTGGAGCTTGTATTCAAAATTGTAAAAAGACAAGAGCTGTTTGTGTTTTTCAACCAGGGCGTTGTATTTTTCTTTAAACTCATTGGTCTCAATGTCGCCAATCCGCAAACCGTTACGACCGGTTTTGTCCATATAAGTAGGACCAATGCCTTTTAAGGTGGAACCGATCTTGTTCTTGCCTTTGGCAGCTTCGCTGGCCGCGTCCAGTAAGCGGTGTGTAGGCAGGATCAGGTGCGCGCGCTTGCTGATGATGAGTTTGGATTTTACATCCACTCCCATTTTTACCAGCGCGTTGATTTCCTTCATAAAAATAACCGGGTCGATTACCACGCCGTTGCCCACAATATTAATGGCTGTTGGATGAAAAATACCGCTGGGAATCGTATTGAGCACGTGTTTGATGCCGTTGAATTCCAAAGTATGGCCGGCATTTGGTCCGCCCTGGAACCTCGCTATGATATCATAACCAGGAGTTAATACATCCACGATCTTCCCTTTGCCTTCATCGCCCCACTGCAAGCCTAACAATACATCCGCTTTATTTATCATCTGTAAAATTTAAAGAGCAAATTTATTATAAAAGAAAAGTTTAAAAAATTGTTTTAATAACTTTTTAAAATTATAATATCTGTTATTTACTGGTGGATAGAAGTGGCAAAAGCCAAAAAAAGCCAGGATCCAGATGGTAATTGAATAAGTGTCAAGATAAGTTTATGTTTAAACCCACCAATCTCAGTATACAGGCTATCTACAATCTCTCTTTTCTTACTTTTTCCTTAGATGAAAAAGTAAGCAATCCCGATAACTATCGAATAGGCGTCACGCTAACTGCTTTAAAAAACCTTTGGAGGTTAAATATAGCCTGCGTTTCCGGGGTTTATTTTCGTTACTTTTTTCTTGATAAAAAAGTAACCAATCCCGATAACTATCGGGACAAGACGCTTTGCCTCCCGATAACTATCGGGATTAATTTTTCGCTGTGTGCCTAAATGTGCTGCCCTTTCAACGAAAAATTACGGTTCGCACCAAAGCGTCTTTCGCAACCGCACCAACCTAGACGTAGCTTTGCGCCTAATTGCCGCTAAATTAACTTGACGCGAGTTCGATACCTATCGGGAAAATGCGCTTTGCCTCCGCGCTAACCAAGACGTACCTATGCGCCTATTTTGCCATATTAACTTAACAAATATTCAATGGTTATCGGGCCTAATTTCACCAATCTTTATACAGAGCGAAAAAGGAATTTTATTTGGCGACTCATTTGCTTGTAAATAAAATCGCTATCTGATTTTAAAGATCAGCGGGCGTTCAATCAAAAATTGCTAAATTTATGACGTTGCAAAAAATCACCATAGCCATCGACGGCTTCAGCAGTTGCGGTAAAAGCACGCTGGCCAAAGCGCTTGCCCAGAAGCTCCATTACAATTATATCGATACCGGCGCCATGTACAGGGCCGTGACCCTGCATGCCCTGCAAAAAGGATACATTCACGACAACAACAACATTGATACCGAGGCCCTTTTGAAAGATCTGCCCGACCTGGAGGTTAAGTTCACGCTCAATCCTCAAACCCACCATTCTGATGTTTGCCTCAACGGTGTGAATGTAGAACGCGAGATCCGCAGCATGCACGTAAGCAGCAATGTGAGCAGGATCAGCAGCATCAAAGCAGTGCGCCAGAAAATGGTGGCTTTACAGCGCCAGATGGGCAAAAGCAAGGCTGTTGTGATGGATGGGAGAGATATTGGCACCCATGTTTTTCCTAAAGCCGAATTAAAATTATTTATGATCGCCGACCCCGAAGTGCGGGCCAAAAGAAGGCAGGATGAGTTCAGCAGCAAAGGCCAGTACTATTCTTTGACCGAAGTGGAGTTGAGCCTTTTAAAACGCGACATGGCTGACATGACCCGTGAAGAAAGTCCGCTGACCCAGGCCGATAATGCGGTGATCCTTGATAACAGCGACATCACCCGGGAAGAGCAACTTGAGTTTGTTTTAAAGTTAATTGCCGACCTGCAGTTCATTTCCAGGAATGAACAGTCGCACCACTAAATCATTTCGGGTTTCGGGTTACACTGCCAAGTTATTTTCTCTCAGCGCATCGTTCAGTGAAGTTTTCAGGTCGGTGCTTTCTTTACGTTTACCAATGATCAAAGCACAGGGCACCTGGAATTCACCAGCCGGAAATTGTTTGGTATAACTGCCTGGGATCACCACGCTGCGTTCAGGCACATAACCTTTGCTCTCCACCGGAGATTTTCCGGTTACATCAATAATTTTTGTGGATTGTGTGAGCACCACGTTGGCGCCCAACACCGCTTCTTTACCCACTCTCACGCCTTCCACCACAATGCAGCGCGAACCCACAAAACAATTGTCCTCGATAATAACCGGCGCTGCCTGCACCGGTTCCAATACGCCACCAATGCCAACGCCGCCGCTCAAGTGAACGTTTTTGCCGATCTGTGCGCAGCTGCCCACTGTTGCCCAGGTATCCACCATGGTGCCTGAATCAACGTAAGCGCCAATGTTCACGTAGCTGGGCATTAAGATCACGCCGCTGGCCAGAAAGGCGCCATAACGTGCAACGGCATGGGGCACCACGCGTACGCCCAATTCGGCGTAATTGGTTTTTAATGCCATCTTATCGTGGAATTCAAGAGGGCCTACTTCAAAGGTGGTCATTTTGCGGGTTGGAAAATAAAGGATGACCGCTTTTTTCACCCATTCGTTCACCTGCCAACCCCCGTCGGCCAGAGGCTCTGCTACACGCAAAAGGCCTTTGTCCAGTTGCTCTATTACTTCGTTGATGGCATTAAGGGTGTGTTTGTCCTGTAATAAGCCCCGGTCGTTCCAGGCTGCTTCGATTATTTCATGCATGTTTGCTTAGTATTAAGTATAGAGTAGTGAGTATTAGCTCGGGCAAAAGTAAAAATAAAAGCCAGCAAGACGAAACCGGATTTTAGAATTCATAACTTAGCGCCAAATTATTTGATATGATCACTTTTATTGGAACAGGCTTGCTGGGATCAAATTTTGTGAAAGCAATGCTGCAGAAAAAACTACAGGTAAATGTTTGGAACCGTACGCCGGAAAAAGCCAAAGCGCTCGAACAATACGGTGCCAGGGCATTTAGCAGCATTGCTGAAGCTGTAAAGGGCGCCTCGCGGATACACCTTACTCTGCCCGACGATAAAATCGTGGATGAAATATTGGAACTTGCCGGGCCACACCTTGCTGCCGGCGCCATCATCATTGACCATTCCACCACGTCTACTGCCGGCGCAGCGCGCAGGACCCAACAATGGAAAGAACTTGGTTATGTTTACCTCCATGCCCCTGTATTCATGGGTCCGCCGAATGCGCTTGACAGTACAGGTTTTATGCTGGTGTCGGGCGACCAGGAGCTAATCAAAAAGGTGGAACCCGCGCTTGCTGCGATGACCGGAAAACTGCTCAATCTTGGTACCGAAAACAACCGTGCTGCGGGAGTTAAATTACTTGGCAATTCATTTCTCCTGTTCCTGACCGCCGGCCTATCGGACACCCTGGCACTGGCGCAGGCCATGAACATTCCGCCTTCTGAACTCAGTGCCTTGTTCGATCAGTGGAACCCCGGCGCGATGGTGCCTGCCAGGCTAAAACGTATACTGGCCGCCGATTTCGGGAATCCTTCCTGGGAATTAAAAATGGCGCGTAAAGACAGCAGGCTCATGATGGAAGAAGCCGCGCACGCTAAAAAACACCTCGCTACCATCCCGGCCATAGCGGCCGAAATGGACCGCTGGATTGATAAGGGCCATGGCAACAATGACTGGACCGTGATAGCGAGTGACAACTTGTAATGCCTCGCAAACAGCCAGCTGATGGCAGGTGTTTTGCATGTACAGAGTATTGAATTTTAAATACATTGTTATGAAACCTCTTTTGAAAGACACCGATGTGTTAGGCCAGGAAAAAAGGCCGGTGATTGTTGTGCAATCAAAATCATCAAACATGGTGTATTATATACTTGGTCTGATCGCTGCGGCTGTAGCTATTTTTTTCCTGGTTGTGTATTGATGCAACGAAGGAATTTCGACGTAAAAGTAGCGTATTCACGCAGGTTGCGGGGTTACCGGCACCGCCTCATCATGGTTAGGCTGGACTCGGGAAAAACCAATAAATTAAATTTTTTTACTTAAATTTATTCAGCTATATTTGCCACCTCAAAATAGGTCCCGTAGCTCAACTGGATAGAGCACCTGACTACGGATCAGGAGGCTTGGGGTTCGAATCCCTTCGGGACCACGATAAATGCAAAAAGGATATTGGCTTTGCCAATATCCTTTTTTATTTTGCGCCGAAGCGCCGAAAGCTCTGCTTTCGAAAGCGAAGGCGCAAAATAAAAAAGCAAGACGCGAAGCGGATTGTTTTTAGCATTATGACTCGGGGCATGCCCCCAAGGGATCAGCGCCAGCTAATCCCATAAACTAAAAATATAAGCTCTTAAGCTCTGCTTTCGAAAGCGAAGGCGCAAAATAAAAAAGCAAGACGCGAAGCGGATTGTGCTGCCCACTTGCTGGCTCAAAAGTCCACTGGACTTTTGCCCTATTGTGACTCTTGGCATGCCCTCAGGGATCAGCGCAGCTAATCCCGAGAAATTCATAGTTGCAAAATAAAAAAGCAAGACGCGAAGCGGATTGTTTTTAGCATTGTGACTCGGGGCATGCCCTCAGGGATCAGCGAAGCTAATCCCGAGAAATTCATAATTGCAAAATAAAAAAGCAAGACGCGAAGCGGATTGTTCAGCCCACTTCCTGGCTCAAAAGTCCACTGGACTTTTGCCTTATTCTGACTCATGGCATGCCCATAGGGATCAGCGCTGGCTAATCCCTCAGGCACGAATCGCAGGGATTGCATTCCGATAGCTATCGGAACCGCGTGAACGAAATGAAATTTTAAATTATTTGATAAAGTAATTAATCTGACGTTCGGGGCAAATGCCCCGACCAGCGGGGGAATTAACCCGCATGGGTTAAAAATCCGCGGGGACGAGGGTTTTATATTCACAATTTCTTAAAGTCCCAGCCTTTTCTTTGAAAAAGGACGGTTTACCGCCCTTTTTATGTTGTTTCCTAGTATTATATTTGGTTCAAAATATTAAACTATAATATCCCACGTCATGAGATTTAAAAACACAAAAGGCGTTCTAAAGCTATACGCCGTAGCCGGAACTCAGACTGTATTGCTTTCATTTGATCTTGACGCAAAGCTGGTCAAAAAGAAAGAATTTTTAGGATTCAGCATTGAACGCATTGACCCGTTCGCGCGGATTTGTGGGCTGCAAGTGTGCAAGCTAATCCGTGCGCTTTAAAAGCATTAAATTGTTTTCAACTGATGCGGAATTAAATCAACGTGTAACATCGCCTCCAAATCCGCGTAATTTCTTGCACTGCTATGAAGATAGTCCTGAGGCTTTTCAACTATCCCGCCCCGTTCGCGCGGATTTGTGAGCGAGCGCGTGCGCAAGCTAATCCGTGCGCCTTAAAAGCACTAAATTGTTTTCAACTGATGCGGAATTAGATCAACGTGTAACATCGCATCCAAATCTGCGTAATTTCTTGCACTGCT
>JAUKPQ010053444.1:0-27506 GCA_032273045.1 Chloridella minuta | reverse complement strand
GTGACGGTTATCGTTATTGCGGTCGCGGCCTTATTCAGCTTACTGGGAAAGATAATTATTCTTGGTTTGCTGCAAGCCTCTCCATCTCGGTGGAGGAAGCCTCCGAATATTTACAAACGTTTGAAGGTGCCGCCCAATCCGCCTGCTGGTTCTGGGAAACCAACAATTTAAATCGTTGGGCAGATGTAGGTGATATGGTATCTCTTACTAAAAAGATTAACGGTGGTACAATTGGTCTTGAGGACAGAATTAAACACTACGAACACGCACTCCATGTTCTAGGAATCTAAAATGCAAATTAAACACTTACTAATATTACTAGCCATCTCTTGTTTCAGTGTACTTGCACAAGATACTAGTAATACAGTTAATACAAACAGTACGGTAACCACTCGTTCAGACACTCTTAGCACTATTAAGTCACCACCAGCTTCAGCTATTAGTCCTACAATTAACGTGTCTAATTCAGATCTTTGTACTGTAGGTGTAGCTGGTGCTGTTCAAACACAGATTCTTGGTATAAGTGCTGGTTCTACAGTAAAAGACATGAACTGTGAACGACTAAAACTTTCCAAAACCTTATATGATATGGGTATGAAAGTTGCTGCTGTATCTACTCTCTGCCAGGACAAACGTGTTTTTGACGCAATGATGATGGCAGGTACTCCATGTCCGTTTGATGGTACTATTGGAGCTGAAGCTAAAGCTTCCTGGAAAGCTAATGAATCTATGCAGCCAGGTGCAGGTAAAAAAGAAGAAGGAATGGGCAATGACACTAAAACATTATTTGGTGGCGCTGGTTTGCTCGGTTTGCTGCTCTTACTCTTACACTGAGATTATAAACGGTCAAACCGTTAATGCTAATAATAATGCATTAAATTGGACTATGACAAATATACTTCCACAGTATACTGGATTAACTGTTAATGCTGTTAGTTATAGGTATACTACTGTTAAACAAATTCAAGATCCAATGGTAGTTAATGTGCAAAATTTAAATGCACAAGGAAACGGGTACATATTCAGAAGTCGAGATGACTGGACTGGAGTACCGGGTAATTCTATTACTAAAACTATGCCAGTGGAAAATATTCCAATTCAATATTGGGGTCCGGGTGAGATTAAAGTAGAAGGAAAAGGTGAGGTAATTAATCCTTACGTACTATATAGATATAGTTATGATACCTGTTTTGGTAATATAACAACAGATCCTAAATGCCCTAACTATCGTCCACCAATACCTGACCTTAAATTAGTAGACCCATTAGAAGATGAGTATACTAAAAAGTTACTAGAAAATAAAGCTGCGCTTGAGTCTGATGAAGAACGTGAAAGAAATAGTAGACTGCTTAAAAAAGATCAATCAGAGGATAAAAAACGCAGTGCTCTAGTCTCCAAAACCATTCAAAACTCTATAATAACTGCGGAGGCAGCTGCAAAAGCTGCCTCTTTTGAATCATTAAATAATATTCCGAACTTTGCTGCATATAGTAAAGCCCTGCCTGGCGGCGTGTATCAAGAAACTTTAAAATATGTGGATAAGGTTTTACCAGATAGCCGAAACAGACTAAAACTAAATTTTAGTCAAGAGAGTCTGCACAATAAGATTGTAGATTCACAATACAATTTTGAAAATAGGAGTAAAAATGAGTAAATTTATAGCTTTACTTGTGACTTTAGCCACAACTTTAACACTATGTGCGGCTGAAGTACCAATCAGAGGTGTTGTTACCTCTAAATGTGTAATTAATACTGATGTACCAGGTGTATATGGTAACCCAACACCTCAAACTTTAAGCACTGCTACCGTTGATGGTGGTGTAACCCCAATAATTCGTTATGATGTAATTGAGTCAGGATACTATAAAGCCTTTATTACAGTACCTACATCTTTTACATCTAGCCCTACTTTAAGTGACGTGGTAACCTGGACAGGTAGTGTAGCAGTCAGCAAAGTAACTGATCCTGCTATGTCTGCATACACAAATAATAAACGTGTATATAATAATGTTACTGAAATTGATTTAAGCGTTCCTGGAACTGTATGGTTTTCAGCTACTTCTAAAGCACAATATGGATATAATAAAGCTTTCCCAGCAGGAGAGTATAAAGCCATTGTATTAGCCGAGTGTATTGCCCTATAAAATGCGCATCTACTATATCTTTTTAACCTTTTTAATTGGTGGGTCTGCGTGGGCCCACCAATTTACACCTACTTATCCTAAGTTTAGTACTACCTTTATTGAAGGTGTAATGCAGGCTAAAATGGAGTTATTTAATAAAAGACGTGAAGTAGAGTACTATGAAATAGGTGTTTTTACTGAAGACTGGGAACCAGTAACTTTTGCTTCTGAAGATAAAATTATACGTGTTAAATATCTTGAAACTAGGAAATTAAACGTGTATGTAAGATCTGAAGATCTCAATAAAGTAACCTATATATGTACCGAATCACGGCTACGCAAAGAAGATGTAAAAGATACAGCAATATCTTCTAAAATTTGTTCAAAAGTTAAGTAATGAATAAACTACTATATTATACCCTTATATCTTTATTTAGTTGCTCTGTAGCTAACGCACAGATGGGGTCATTAAACTTATCACTTCCTGGCTCTGTAGGAAGCTATCAATCTGATAGTTTTAGAGCTGATGGATTAGATTGTTCTATGGCTATTGGTTCAAGCACTAACGTAGAATTTGGAGTAGTTGGACTTATAAATAGAAATACAGTTAACAGTACTACTGTTACTACTGCTGATCCTAATAGTCAACTTAAAGACGTTGGAGTTTATGGCAGAATTACTATTCCAATAGGTGCACCAAAAGAGCGACTAGACTGTAATCAACTATACCAGTTAGAGCTTACAAAGAAAAGAATGGAAGTACAAAGATTGGAAAGAGAATTACAGAATCTTAAAAATTTAAGGTTTGAGAATACAATAAATGCTGTAAAATAAAGGAGGCATTGTGCCAGAAGAAATTAAAAGCGTAGATGCTAAAGTAGAAGAATTAGAGGCTGCTGCCAAAAAATATGCTAGTAAAGATACTGTTATTAGTATTGGTGGATATGAATTTACGCCTGCTAAATTAATGGTTGCTGCAACACTAGTGAGTTCTATTTTAGGCGGCTTATATGGTACTTTTGAAGTATACAAAGACTATATTGGTATGAAAAAGAAAATTTCAGAGTATTCGGCCCCTGATCTTTCAGATTTTGACAAGCGACTAGCAGTTATTGAAGAAAATAGTGCTAAGACTAGTGATTATACTCGTGATATTAAAACTGACTTAAAAAATGACCTTCGTCGTAATGAATCAGTAACTGAGCAAGTAGAGCGTAGCGTTAAAACTGCACAACGTGACACCGAAGCAGAAATGCGTGATATGCGTAAAGCAGTTCGGGAAGACCTAGAGAAAGCCCGTAATGAGGCAAATGTTATTCGTAAAGAAATGTCCGATGCTCGTAGAGAGATTAGTCGCGAAGTAGAAATACTTAAAAAAGAAGTAGACGTTAAGATACAAAAAGCTATAGATAATCCTCTAGCTAAGTAAGGTATGATTACCCTTCTACTTACTTTTATGCTACAATATATACCACCGGAAAAGGTCTGTGTTAGATGGATGTGGACTGGTGACGTTTATAATAGAAAGGTATACTGTCTAGAGTGGAAGAAAATTCGAGATAGTAAAAAGTAAATTATGATTGACCCTATCAGTATAGGTTTAGCATTTACAGCCGTTCAACAAGTAGTAGGCAGTATTAAAGGTGCTATTAATACTGGTAAAGATATTAATGGTATTGTTAAAGATATTGGCAAGTTTTTAAATTTAAGTACCGATATTAATAAAGCTAATATTCAATTAAAAGTTGAATTACTAACTAAAAGTAATGGTCAACTTGAACAGATGGCTTTTGAAACTGCCTGGATGGTTAAACAGGTTACTGAACACCGTAAACAAATTAAAGACCTATTAATATGGTCTGGTAATGGTGATATGTGGGAAGATATGGTAAGAGAACATACCCGACTACTAAAAGAACGTGCAGAGTTGGAACGGCAACATAAAGAAGCACAAGCAAAGCGTAGAAAAGAGTTAGCAGAAGGTTTATTTATGGGCATTACTATTATTTTAGTATGCTTTGCCATAGTTCCCTTATGTTTTGCTTTTCTTAAATTTTACTTAAAATAGTAAGGATATAAAATTGCAGAGTGATATAAAACTATTTAAATGGGCAGGTATCCTACTACTGCTACCATTAATGTTAGCATTTTTTGGTAGTGATAAATTTAGGTATCCCTGTCAAGACCCTGAAAATTGGGATAAGCCCTTTTGTCAAAAACCTGCTTGTGATGTAACAAGAACTTGCCCAGAACATATATTTAAAGGACAAAAAGATCCTAGGACATTAACTGATGAGATTAAACCAATTGTTGGGCAAACTCCTGCCCAGTCAACACCACCAAAAGGAGCCGCCTGTGCAAAGTGAGTCTATTATTTATACAGAAGATCAGCTAATGGCTCGTCTTAAATTCTTTATTGGTATATGTCTAGCTATGACACTTACTGGTATTGTATTTGTAGTCTTATATTCAATTATCTTTATTACTCAACCATTAAATGCTATCAGTCCAATTGATCAAAAGTTTTTTGAGATGATTATTCCTATTGCTACATTTTTAACTGGTACACTAAGCGGTATTATGTTATCTGGGGGCAGTAAAGAAGAAATGGACATGAAAAAAGACATGATGAAACAAGCACAAGAAGGTGCTAGTAATTATGCTAAAGCTAATCCTATAAAGATTGAACCAACTATTGCACCTATGCAAATTTACTCAGCACCAGCCGTAGCTCCTGCAGCACTAGGTCAAGTTATTATGATTAATGGTAAGCCAGCCCCTGCTCCCGCACCTCAGCCGGAGATTTAAATGGACTGGATTAAAAGTATGTTTAGCGATGGCATCAATGGTTCCGTATCCAGTAAACGTGTAATTACATTTTTAGCTTTTATACTATGTGCAGGGGCTTTTATAGCCCACATATCCGGGTATCATGTGGATACAAAATTGTTTGATTCAATGATGTATATTGTTATTGCAGGTCTGGGTTTAACAGCCTCAGAAAAATTTGTCCCAACTAAGGAAACTAAATGAAAAAATTAATCTTAATTTTAGCACTTGCTACTTTTAGTACTGCTGGTTTTACAGCAGAAACTAAAAAAGCCTGTATTGAGCAAAAAGACGCTAAAACAGGTAAAATTAAAGAAGTATGTAAAGAAGTTAAACAGCACGCTAAATTAGAAGGTACTAAAGTCCCCGATAAAAAGTAAGCTAACTAGGCAGCCAGCGCCTAGTCAGGCGTTGGTTTTCACTAACCAACCAGGTACAGTTATGGCAAGTTCATCAGGAAAGAAAGCTCGTAGAGCACAAAGTTCTCAACAACAAAATCAAAATCCAACTGAGTATGGTTTTAAAGACGTAAAACCTTTAAACTATATTCAGGGCGAGTACTTAGAGGCAATCAAATCTAGCGAAGTTATATTTGGTATTGGCTCCGCAGGTACTGGAAAAACATTTATAGCAGCTTCTTATGCTGCTGGAGAACTATTCCATAGACGAATTCAAAAGATTATTTTAACACGACCTAATGTAGAAACAGGCAGAGGACTTGGATTTCTACCAGGCGAATTAGAGGAAAAATACGCTCCGTACTTAGATCCATTTGACCAAGTGTTCAGACGCACGCTTGGCGCAGGATTTTATGAGTACGCCCTAAAAACAAAAACTATTGAACCAAAACCCCTTGGCTTTATGCGAGGAGCTAGTTTTGAAAACTCCATCATCCTGGTTGATGAAGTACAAAACATGACTAAAACTGAGTTCAAGATGTTATTGTCTAGAATAGGAAGAAATTGTAAAGTAATTTTAAGCGGAGACCCAGACCAAACTGATATTGTGGATTCTGGACTACGAGATGCTATTAATAGACTAGAAGGTCTTGATAGTATAGAAGTAGTTAGATTCCTAGATGAAGACATTGTACGCAGTAAAATGTGTAAACAAATCATTTTAGCTTATAAAGATTAAAAAAAGCCCCCACCGATTTTATTCAGTGGGGGCTTTTTTGTGCCCGGAGTTTTTAGCGTATAATTTTGGTATTGAATTTTTTTGGTATATGGGTTATAATAATAAAATAATTTGGTACAAAAAGTTTTGTTACAAAAAATTTTGGTACAAACATTCAATAATCTAAGGATAAATATGTTTCAAAATCTAAGTCCGCCATTTATTGGCTCACAACAAACTATAGGACCATTAACGCAAGCACTTCCCCCTTTAGGGCCTATATTTCCTTTTCATGATTGCAGACCTCTTTTTGATGATATTAACGTATCAATAGGTCCTCCAGGCCCACAAGGTCTACAAGGAGCCACTGGTTTAACCGGAGCTACAGGCTCTGGTGCAACAGGAGCTAGTGGTTCTCAAGGTGCTACTGGGGTACAAGGAGCCACAGGTAGTGGAGCAACAGGAGCAGGAGCAACAGGTCCTCAAGGTCCTGCAGGTAATCCAAGTCCTGTGGCTGTAACAGAGGTAGTTACTGCAACATACACAGCTTTGCCAACAGATTACTTTTTATGTGTATTGACTAATGGATTAGTTACTATTACATTGCCAGCAGGAGTGTTGGGCAGAGTTTACATAGTTAAAGATTGCTTTGGTGCTGCCTCTATAACAAATACAATTACTATTCAAGGAACTGGTCAAACTATAGATGGTGGAACTGCCACTATTGATGTGCCGTTTGGCAGCATTTCATTAGTATTTAATGGCTCCGAATGGAGCATAACTTAATTTTTTAAAGGACTTTTATGTCATATACAAATAATCCAACCAGTATTTTAGCAGGTACTGGTATTATAGTTACTCCTACAACAGGTACCGGTGCTAACACAATTACTATTAGTGCAGGCGGGGCAGTTATTACCGCAATTAGAATTGCAACTACTACACCAGTAGCAGTACTATCAGCAGATGCTGCAGTTAGTGTACAAGTACCTGGTCCCGTTGCTGTACAAGTTAACTTACCTGCAGGTGTTACTGGTCAAACTTTTATCATCAAAGATGGTTTAGGTTTAGCCTCAATTGCAACACCTATAACTATTACACCAACTGCAGGTACCATTGATGGTGCTGCTAATGCCACAATCACAGCCCCATATGGTTCGCTTACATTGATTTATGATGGCGTACAGTGGCTATTAACTTAATAAATTATGGCTTATAATAGACAACCACAAACTGTACTAGCAGGTAATGCTCTAAGACAGAATCCATTACCAAGTATAGTTCAACCAGCTGGAATTATTCCAGTAATCTTGGACGCTGAAATAGCAAGTACTACTAATCTTGGCGTAGTTCAAGTTGGTAGTGGATTATCTATTACCCCACTAGGCGTATTAAGTGCTAGTGGTAATAGCCTAATAAATGTAAAATTAACATCTGTAAATTATATTGCATTAGCTACAGACTATTATATTGGTGCTACTAAAAAAGATATTACTATTACCTTACCAACAGGAATTGTTGGTAAGGTATATATAGTAAAAAATCAGTCTGAGGGTAGTGTAAAAGTTAAAGGTACTAGTCAAAATTTAGATACATCAGGAGATAAAACTCTTGGATCCGAAGCAAGTATTATCGTGGTATTTGATGGTACTCGTTGGAATATAATATAAATTTGATACCATTTTGGTATCATTAAAGTAACCTTTAGGTTACACAATAGGGGGAATATAATGTGGGAACTAGTAAAACCCATTACCGGAGTTACTAACACAGTTATTGTACCCACTGACGGTATGATAACTGTCAGTAAACCTGACAATATAGAGGTATGTGCTTATGTTGACGGAAAAGAAACTACACCTGTAGATAAGTTCTGGGGACCAGCAGGAAAACCTGTATATTTTGAAATCAAAGATGCTTCGGGGGTTGCAGGAACTGTAACCATAAAATACGGAGATACAGTCAGTACAATTGAGGTTCCAGCAGCAATAGAAGCAGCTAAACCCAATTATTTTAATGAAAACACAAGGAAAAATAAAATGGCAGAAATTCTAAACCCAAGTGGTATGATGATGGCAGGCGGCGGAGACGGTGGTCTTGGCTTTGGTTCAGGCGGTGGCTTAATTGGTGGTCTTATTTTAGGTTCACTATTACGTAACGGCAATGGTGGTCTATTTGGTGGCGAAAATGGTGCAGCTGGTCTTGCCGCAGCACGTATTCCGCCAGAACAATCAACAGCTAATATGCAGCTAATGCAAAGCATTGGTGCCGTTGATAAAGCAGTAGCAGTTTCAACTGCTTCTATGGAAGCTTCACAAGCTAACCAAACAATCGGTATTACAAGCCAACTAAATAACACAACAGCTAGTTTAGCTAATCGTGTTGATGGTGTTAAAGATACTGTTAATGCTATGGCAATGGTTCTAGCACAACAAATCAATGGTCTACAGCAAGTAACAATGGAAAACCGTTATGAGCTAAGTAAAGACATTTCAGCTGATGGTGAAAAGACTCGTGCTTTAATTACTTCACAGTATGAACTAAATCTACAGCGTCAACTAGCTGATGCTAATGCTGCAATCATCGAATTACGTGGAGATAATCGTCTAGCTGAACGCACTCGTGGTATTGAAGTTACTACAACTAACAACATCAATCAGATGCAATCTCAACAACAGCAACAGCAACAATACGGCCAATTGGCTAATTTAATCTGGGGCCTAAGCCAGTCTATTCGTTCTAACAACGAAGCAATCAATGTTGGAAGCGGTACACTAACTGCCAGCCCAACTAATACAAATACTAACATTCGTTAATTAGTATTTTTATCTTTATACGGAAAAAATAATGTTGCCACAATTAATTAATCTTATTTTATCTCAAAATATAGCGCCCGATATTAGAAATAATATTATACAGGTTCAACAGGTTGCATCAAAATTTGATGCAGCTTATGAAAATTTTGGTAAAGCCTTGACTAAAGAGCAACAAGTATTTATTTCTGGTAATTTAGATAAATTAGAAGCTTATTTTGAATCTGAATCAGGCAAAGATGCTATATCTTTACTTGTAGATGAATTTGAAAAGTTTACAAAAGCTTAAATGCAAAAAGCCCCTAAACCGTAAGGTCTAGGGGCTTTCTTTTATTCTGCAGCTGGTTCAGCAGCAGGGGTTTCTTGAGCAGTTAACTCAGCAAATTCTCGTATCATTCGGCTGATTAGCGGTTGAGATACCTTGAAAGGTAACTCGCTAAGAGCAGCTACAATAACATTTAATTCTTCTTGAGTAAAACTCATCTGATAGGTTTGTGCTTGTGTCATTTAATTGGGCATGCGCCAGTTGAGCAGTCATCAGATACAATTTCGTCAAAGCTATTTGCATCATCAAGACTAACGGGTTGAAGTACTTTTACATAGTCATTATAGTCTTGTTCACTTACAACTTCTTGTGGAAGGTATAAGTATCCAAGGTCTTTAGCTGTCATACTCGGGTCAGTACGATAGATAAAGCTAACGCCTACATAACAATCCCAGTTATTTAGCAACCACTCAATAATTGTTTCTACTTCATCTAAGCCGTAAGAAATAGTTACTGAAGTGTTTTGCTGAGTCCAGCTGGTCTGGATTAATTTATATTTCTCTAATTGTTCTAGTGCAGAGTCTAGATTAACTTCTTTACCATTTACTTTATGGAAAGGAACATCATCCCACTTAACTGGGAAGGTAACTAGTACACCACTATCATCGGTTGGATGATTAATAATATTATAACCTGCTGTACGTAGTTTTTCTACTACTGGATCGTACTTAGAGAATTGTACATTATTAAAGATATACTTACCTAGTGGCTTATGGATTCCTTCAGTTGTATCCATAATCTTCGATAAAGTACCTGAAGGCTTAACGCAAGTAATATTTTTAGGACGTGGAAGATCGAGTTCATCTGCCATACCAACAGCTGCTGCTGTTGCTGTGCGTTTTAAATACTCGTAATCGTATCCGCCCATATCAGGGCGTTTGGCAATCCCAGTAAGACCAACACCGCAAAGGCGAAGGAAATAATTATTAAGATGCCAAGATTCTTGAAGAATACCATCATTTAAATTAACACAGGTCTGTCTGTAGTTTGCACGAGCGGCAAGCCTAATAGCTTCGTGTAATCCTGCGGTATCCCCTTTAAATTTGCCGATGTCGGTTTCAGTGAGATTACAGAAGGATTTATTTCCCAAAAGGATTTCAACGCAAGGATTGCAGCCCGCAAACCAGGGGGCTCGTCTTGTGGCTTCAACTGCATTAATGAATCCAGGCTCTGATCCTCCGGCGTCTTCCATAAGATCAAAGATTTTTCGTAAGTCAGCATAAACTGGTTTTTCTTTAAATACTAGTGAGTTATTAGACTGCTGGCGGTGAGAATTATTATGTAACCACCAATCCTTTTTAGCTACTGCAAATTCTTCCCACTCTGGCTGTCCGTATTCGAATAAAGCGATTTCCGCACTGCGGCGACTACTAAGAATGGTACCCAGATGGTTAACAATATCAAGAATATCCATCCGAGTAAGCAAACTGTCAGCCCTGCCATTGAGAATATTAGCAATTGCAACATACGCTGTGCTAATGGCTGAGTCACCTGAACTGATCCATCCATAACCTTTTAGTCTTTCTCCCGCTGGGCGAAGTTGTGAAAAGTCTAAAACTAATTCTTTAGCTGGATATTTACCAGCCATTAGTTTACCTACTGATTTAGCCCAGGCTTCTGCTGAATCACCAACTTGAATAGTCCAGGTTTTTGTATCTGGATTCCAGGTTTCTGTATTGTGTTCATTTCCGCCCTTTGTAGTACGGGTTGAGCGAACTACACGAATATTTTTAATTGGTTTTGAGAATCCGTTTAAGGTACCTACGATTGGTTTGAAACCAACTCCGCAACCTTGTAGTAGCAACCATAAGCAATCTACTACGTCATATATTGTTTCTACTTGTGTGAAACTACAATTAAATTGTGATGCTTCACGTTTTTGCGCTACTGATGTTCCACCAAGCCAAAGAGAACGACCGCTCATAGAAACTTTACGATCTAACATAAGCTGCTCTAAATCATATAGTTCAGCAAATTCTAAATCCGTTAGTTCTCTATTAGCGGCCCGTTCCCACAACCATTGTTGGTGATCGATAACCCTGGAAACTGTTTGTTCCCATGTTTCAAATTGTTTTCCGTCGTCTGTTAGTGGTCTATTGTATGTTCTACGTGTAATTACTTGTGCTCGTGTAGAGACTGTCATTCTTGCCCTTCCCTAGTTATTAAACTAGATAATATTGTTTCTGGGTCAACCAAATCTGACACAAATCTATACGCATTATCTTCTTTGCATACTTGCATAGCATCCTCCCTTGTGATAACCCTGTGAGATACAATTGTTTCGCCTAGGTGTTCTTGCGAAAACTCTTTCGCTTCTTCCATGGTAACTGTATCTAACGCCCATTCTTTTTTGCCTTTTGGCACTTCTACCAAATATCTCATATGATATTGTGATATGCAATCTACTAATACTAGCTCAGTATCGACTTTAGACATAATAATTGAGCCATCGGGTTGAGTATCCAAACGGAGGCTATCACCTATGTGTAGGTTAAGTGCATCCATTACTGCATCAGGAATAGGCAATATCAAATCACCGCTACCATCTTGTGCATCTTCTAAGGTTACTGTCCACTGGCTCATATTATTCCTTAATTCAATTCAATAGTATAGTCAATTTCTTCTTCTGGAATTTCGCGAGTAATATTTACTTCAACTTCATCCATATCAAATCCTTCATCTTCAAATAATTCGCTGAGTTCATATGCAGCGTGTGAACCTGTAGTACCTGTACCTAGACGTACACGGCCTACAAGTGCATTAATTACGTTGAGATGTTCCTCTGAGAGGCCTTTAAGTGTATATGTTCCGTTATTTTTTAATTTTAGTTCTAGCATTTTATTTCCTTGTTTAAGTTCCTGTGCTTCCAAATCCGCCGGTGCCTCGTGCAGTATCATCCCACTCACCCATCTCATCAGTCCAGATTTGAAACTCTGGAGTCCAGATAGGTGTAAGTACTAGTTGTGCAATCTTTGTTGCATACTTGTAGATAAAGTAAGGGTCTTCACCGTTATTTTTTAGTAATACTTTAATATTTCCACGATAGTCTGCGTCAATTACCCCAACTGAGTGAGGAATAGAGACTTGAATTTTACCTTGACTTGATCGGTTATATACCAATCCTACTAGTCCTGGAAATAGTTTAATAGATACACCAGTATCTACCATTGCCAACTCGCCTGGATAGATAGTAACATCACTATTACTAAATAGGTCTGCTCCAGCATCTGTGGGGTGCGCCCGTAGGGGCATAGCTTTAGGGTCGTCTAATTTAAGTGATATATTCATTTTAAATATTCATCCATTACTTTATCAAGAGTTTTACAATTTTCTACACCAATGGCTTCTTCACTATTAGTTACAAGATCCATTAGTTTATAATTTAATAGTAGGTTATCAGCACCAAAATCATTAAGAGCACTGATATATTTATATTTGCTCTTAATAGGTAGTGCTGCTATAATATCATAGGTACTGCCGTATTCTTGTACAAGCTGTACAGCACGTTTTGGACCTATGCCTGGGACACCAATAACATTATCGCCACTATCGCCAGTAAGACACTTGATGCTAATATAATCATCCATAGAAAAATCATAATGCTCACTCCAGTTATCCGCAGTTATCTCCTTACGAGTAACATAGGAAAAACGCGATACTCCGTCTGTTACTAACAAATCCCAATCTTTATCACTTGAGATTAGCCAAATCTTATCTAGGTCATAGCGACGACGTTTTGCTACAATATATGCTGCAATATCGTCAGCCTCAACTCCAGGAAACCTGGCTACAGGAAACTTGCCTTCTGATTCATACATTCCAAGAATTTGTTGCACTTCTGTAAAGAATTGCTCAAACTCTTGACGTTCTTCTTCAGTTTGAGTAGCGTACTTATCTTTACGATTTTGTTTATACTCAGGATATAGACCTTTACGATATGAGCTTGACCCCATATCACCAGCAATAATAAGTTTTTTAGTTTTATAAGATTTTTGTAAGCTCTCCACAGTACGCATATAGTCTGTGGCAAAGTCTACGGCTTTTGAGTGCTTGTAGCGGAAAGCTAAATTTAGGGAGTCCAAAATCATTAGCGATTTAGGGTCAGTTTGGTTTATTTGTTCAAATGTTTTTGTCATACGAATATTATATCAAAATCAATTAAGGTTGTCAAGAAACAAATTTTGGAGCCTCATTAGTGATATAATCATCTAAAAGGGCTACGTATACTTCGTAATCTAAAGCATTAATGAACATATATCTATAGTCACCGCTAGGCATATCTTCAAAAGCGCAAAATATCTTTGAGCGATCATGTTTAAAGATTAGTAGTGGAATTTTATCCACTTGCTTACCTTGTCTAACCGCCTGGGACCACCACTCAAAAAATTGAGGGCTTTTACCAGTTAATATAGTACTGGTAAGGTGATCTTCTTCATAGTGTTTTACCTCTACAGCGTAGAGATTTTTTTCACCTGGAATGTAGAGATCACCTTTAAGTTGATGTCTAGGGTCAAGAGCACCTGAAGCAGGTACTCTTTCCCATTGTAATCCTGTAAGTTTTCGTAACTGATCACGAATTACAGTTTCAGCCCTAGCACCTTTAGCTCTAGGATCAACCATTATTATCTATCCTTGAGATATTGCGTTGTTTAACTACTTGTAGTTTTTCTAGCAATGGGTGAGAGAATCCATGTGAAATAAGGAAAGTATTAAGGTTTTCTTCTTTTAAGAGTACTTCAATTAATTTTTCTTTACCTTCTGCATCTAAGTTTTCTACTGTTTCATCTAATATTAGTAAGTTAGTACGTGAATTAGATAAGGTTTGCATTAGTTTACGTATAGCCAACAAAGTAGCAACATTAACCCTAGCACGCTCGCCACTTGAAAGGGCAAGGATATCCACGTCGTGACTATTATCAGTAATAACAACATTTAATTTATCTGAACTAGCTATTTTAAAAGCTAACTGGAATCTACCATCAGCAAGCTCTGCTAAATATTCGTTAGTAAGAGTTTCTAAGTCTTTTACTAAACACTCTATTTTATAAGCCACTAATCCAGTAGTAGAAAATGCTTTAACAAGTACTTGAAGATTAGTTAATTCACTAGTATATTTGACTAATTCAGTAGTATACTGGGCTAATTCTTCACGCATATCTGTCATTTGACCTGCAATAACAGTTGCCTTAGAATTATGCTCATTAGCTGCCTTATTCTTATTTTTAACTTTAGTAATTGTACTATTAATATTATTAATAGATACTTCTAAAGCAGTAATTTTACTTGTAAGCTCATCTTTATCAAGAATATCAGAGGTTAGGGTAGTATCAATAAGTGCATAATACTTTTCCCACTCGCTAAACTTTTTCTGATATAGTTGGTATTTAGATACTTTGGCTTCGATAGTTACTATTTCAGCTTTTAAATCTACTATATCTTGTTCTAAAATTGACTTATCTACTTTGAACTGTTCTACTAAAGAGAACATAGTACTATTATCCATATCTTGCGAACAAGTAGGACACTTAATAGTAGGTCCAGAGCATTTTTTAGATAATGTAACACCCTCTTTTAACTGGAATTCTTTATTACCTACTTTGGTTTTAAGTTCTGCCAGTAATTGGGTATTTGGTTGCTCAGGGGCTGGATCATCAACTACTATGGTAGAAATAATCTGTTTATAAGTATTGTTTTGAACTATCTTTTTATTTGTAGTCTCAATATTAGATAACTCATGTTTTAATAAAGTTACCTGGGATACTAGTTCAGTAGGCTGTTCTGGTTCATCTTCAATAGGTTTTAAAGAGAGATCTTCTTTTTCATACTTAGCTAACCAGGTCTTAACAGTATTAAGTTTTGCTTGAGTAGCGTCTACCTGTTTACCAGTCGCAGATGCAAGCTCTTTAAACCTATCAGAAGCTTTAGTATAAATAGATAGATTTAGTAATTCAATTAAGAATTTCTTTCTAGCCGTATCAGTAGCAGTCAAGAATTCTAAACTAGAAACACTACTCTGATACACAATCTGGCTAAATGTTTTGTGATCAAAACCAATAATACTTTCTACCTGTTTATAGGTATTAGTACTAGTATGACTACTAATATCTACGCCATCTTTAAATAGTTTTACAGATGCAGAGGCTGTACTTCTAGCAGTTTTAATAGTATAGTCTGAGCCATCTTTATTAAAGTCTAACTCAATATTATAGCTTTTATCAGAACTATACCTATTAAGTATGTCTGCTTTTTTTATTTTTTTGGAGTTCTGGTTATATAATATTTCTTCTAAGATAAGTGCAATTGAACTTTTACCATGACCGTTTTTTCCAACAATCTGAGTAAGTGGTGCACTATCTAATTTAATTGTATTATTTAATCCATATGAAAAAGCATTACCCCATCTAATTTCTTTAAATGTAATCATTCTGTAGTAATCTTATCCAAATTGTTATTTAGAACTTGTACTATGTCTTCTACTGTACTATCTGATAGTTGTAGTATATACAGTAAGTACTCTTTTAATTCCGCAGCTAAAGTCATACTTGGATCTAAAATAAGTGCGGTTTCTGTTTCTCTGCGTACTATTTTTTTATCTATAAGGCTGCTATCTTCCATGGCGCCAAGCTCACTCATATCACCTTCTACTTCGTAGATAGTATGATCATAATCTGTACTTGGCATTTCTTCGCCTGCTTTAATAGTTTTACGTATTAGCTGGGGAAGTTCAAGTACAACCCACTCATGCCCAAGAGTAGTAGAATCAAATATAATAACACCGGTACTAACTCTACCCCTATGGAAACTAGTAGTACATGGGCTGCCAGGATATAGAATATTACGTTGGGAATTTTCGTAGCTATGGAGGTCACCTGCAAGTACAACATCCCAACGGTTAAATAAATCAAGATCAATCTCAGGTTTAACATGGGGTGGTATCTCTCCTCGTACATGAGTAAAACAAATATTACCATGTACTAAATGCGGTGCATTTTCAAATTCTTTTATTTTATTATAGGGAATAAAATCCATATTCTCTATAGAGTAGTAGTCATCTATAACCATAACCTGGTCATTAAGTCGCTGAGTACTACGTTTAAGGCTAGTAAAGAAAGTTGTATCTTTCTTTAAAGCTTCATGGTTTCCTGCATAAATAATGCAAGGAATTGTAATGGAGGCTATTAGATCAAAATAGATCTCTAATTCGTCCATTGTAGGCATACGATCAAACACATCGCCACCTAATACTAAAAGATCACAATCTTCCTGAATCTTAGCTAACTGCTCAATGAACATAGCATAACGATTCTTAGCCCAGGCTACTGGAACATTCTTTTGACCTAATTTAATATGAATATCAGCTGTAAATAGAACTTTCATGTTGTATAGTCAAAAAAGCCCCTAAGCTTATAAGGCCTTAGGGGCTAGTTTATTAGGCTGCTAGATCGCTAACTGCTTCAGCATCAGTACCAGAATCTTCCTCAGGGGTAGCTCCGGTCATAATACGCTCAAGTGTAGCTTTAACTTCTTCTGCAGTTTGACGTGGATACTTAGTATCAATGCTTTCAGAAGCAGTAATTGCCTCTTTTTCTGCATCACTAAGAGCACGCTTCTTGCAACGTAATACTGAAAGAGTATATTCTACGTTGAAAGGCAGAGGTCCGGTTTTAACACGCTTAAATACAACATCCCAACCAGTATCTGGATCAGTAGGGTCACCTAAATCTTCAGCTGCTGAACAAATTTGCTCAAACAATTTCTTTTTAAGATTCAAGATTTTGACTTTACCATCTTTTAAGTCAATACAGTTAACACTGTAAGACCAAGAGCATTTCTTATCAGAGAAGTACTCTGGAACATGGTCGTGTTCTTTATTATTGAACTTTTCTGCTTCACGGTCAAAGGCTAAACACTCAACTGGAATATCTTTTCCGTTTGTACCTTTAAGCCAGTAAACATAACGTGGAAGAATTCCACCTACCAAGCGAACTGTATTCTCGCCGTCTTTGTATTCAAAAGCGTCAAATGATTTTTTAACTGCTTTGCCTTTAGTTGCTGTAAATGCTAATGCCATTTTTAGTTTTCCTCGTATTTAAAGAGTATCTCTGTTTTTGTTATTTTTAATAACGGATTGTTTTTAATTAGTTCAAAGTTTATATCGGGGTAAAACGAAGTTTGTAAAGCCCGATAATTATACTGTTTATATAAATTGTAGTCGCGTCTAGCAGCTAGTTTAATATACTGTATTTTAAATAGTACGTCAACTGATTTGTCTGCAAATAGTGGTTCTGGATTTAGTATAAAACAGTTGCCAGCTAGTGATATTTTACTAGGTTTATATTTAGAATATTTATATGGTAGTCGTTTAGAATAGTGATACTCTAACATCGCCATAAATTTACCTATATCACCATCTGATTGTTGTTCAAGAGTTTTTAGGTTAAAGAACAAAGCCATAAGTATTGCTGGAACTTATATTATACCACGGTTATAGTGCTTTTGCAAGTGCATTTTTTACAACCCTAGTATCGTCCAGCCCTTTCTCATATAAAACGCTACGCGATCTTTATTTTGTTTTCTATCACCTGCGCCACTAAAGTGCATATCAAGTACTAGTGGGGGTGTTATTTTGTCTTTATGTTGTCGCATAATACGACCAATAAGCTGTTCTAGTAGTCCGTCGTTAGCTATTGGTACTGCTAGTATAAGACAGCTTAAGATGTTAACTGATATACCTTCTGCAAAGATTTGCCTGCTTCCAGCAATGCAACTTTTTTCTCCGTCTTCGATTTGACGTTTAAGTTCTGTACGTTCCTCAAAGGTCGTACCGCCAGTAATACACACACATTGTTCGCCAATTAGTTCACCTACTCGTTGTAAAAATTCTACTCTGTCTGCTACAATAAGGACTTTATGTCCTTTATCTATTTGTAGTTTAGCAGCGGATGCTATAAAGTGTTGATAATCTTCATCGTATAAAAGATCATTAATTTTCTTAGCCCAAGTTTCGCCAGGAGACAAGGCTATACCAGTTCTTATAATTTGTACTACTGGTGTTAAGGTATTTTCTTGTGGTGGTTGGTAGAGCTTACTGCCAAAGAAGTCACGAAATAAAATTTGACGACCATCTTTACGTTGCATAGTACCGCTTAATCCTATTTTGTAGCGGGCGTACATACCATCTATAAAACTAGTAAAAGTACTAGCAGGACAGTGATGTGCTTCGTCAACAATAACTGTACCAAACTCCTTACATATTTGCGGACCTAGTTTAGATAAGGTTTGAATATTACCTACTACTATGGTGTGGTCTATATCAAACTCACCTGAACCTATAACTCCAACAGGCATTGCAAATAGTTTTTCTACTTCTTCTTTCCACTGATCGCGTAACATTGTATTATGACATACAATTAGGGTCTTTTGCCCAAGTTTACGTGCAATATGTAGAGCAGTAAAAGTTTTGCCCCACCCTACCATAGCGTTAATAAAGCAGGTATCGTCTACATCGTTGTATACCTCTACCTGCGTCCCTCTTAGCTCAAATTTAGGGTCAGGAAACGGCAGCTCATTGATAATTCTCTTATCAATAACTTCGTATCCTTCTGGAATTAAATCTATTCGCCCTACGGGTATAGCCATGATATTTTTAGGGAGCACTTTGTAGTTCTTTATTATATCATACTGTACAAAATGGTTCTTAACACCGGGAATATTCTTGCGTATTTTATATGTAAGACTGTTAATCAGCTTTTTTGAAATTTCAGGAGTAACATCTAAATAAATTTTATTTGAGATTATTGCTTTAGGCACTATATTTTTCTCCAAGTTTTTGAGTATACCTGGTCGTAAAAACCGTATAAGATTAAAGATTTACCATAATGTAAAATTCCAGCAACCCTATTAGCGGTCTCTGGTGTATATAGAGCTTTAAATCTAGTATTTAGATTTTCTACTTCTATAATTACTCCACCTGTTTTTATTGGTATTATTTCAGTTATTTTATGAAAGTGTAACTCAGCTTTTGTTGTTTTAAGGTATTTAAATAGTTTACCGTTGTTATCAATAAACCAAGTATGTGGTGTGGATATTTTAATTAGATCGCCTAAAAAGTAAATTGCTTTACTTATTTTAAATAGGTCAACTCCGTCAGCTTTTAATCTAAGCCTACGAAGTGATAAAGTAGGTTTATCTATATTTAGATCATCTACTACTTTAAGTTTATCTAAATTCTCATTATCATCTGATTGGTATTGATAGAGGTAACAAAGTACCCCCTCAATATTTTGTGGTTTATGCAATCCTAGTTTAAATACTGGATAAGCAATCTCCCTCAAGGAGATACTGTTTATCGAATTTTCCAAAACTATAATCCTGTCCAATTTCCTGATCTACCCCAATTGGGCACTTTGGTATCGAGCAACCACGATCTTTTTGCGTATTACGGCGTAAGATTTCGCAATATTCTTCTACGCACTCGTCTTTTACTATAGCTACAATTGAGTCATGTACTAACATAAAGATCTGGGCATCTAATCCTTTAGCTTTAACTTCTCTAGCAGTATCCATAGCACCAAAAAGGTTCATATCAGATGCTAAGGATTGGACTTCTGCGTTAATTCCACTTCTAACTTCGTGGGCCGCAATTCCTTTATCAGAGGAAAACACATTAATAAGACGACGCTTACGCCCAAAAAAGCTATAAGTGTAACCATTAGCTTCAATGAATTCTTTACGAGTTTTAAGCCAGTTTTTAAGTCTGCTAAACTTATCAAAGTAGGATTTAATATCTTCCTTTGCTCTATCGATACCATAATATTCTCCAGTTGATTTTGAAACTGTGTCTGATACTTTTTGTGGTCCGCTACCATATAAGATACCGAAGGAAATTGCTTTAGCTGACTGACGCATAGAACCAAATAGTTTCTTAACATCTTCAACCTCGCAAACTAGATCAAATACCATTTTAGCAATAGTAGAGTGGAAATCTCCGCCACTAATAAAAACTTGTTGAAGGTTCTTATCTCCACTGAGTACAGCTGCATAATACATTTCAGCTGTTGCTAAATCTTGTGATACGATTTTGTAGCCTTCGGGAGCACGGATGCAACCTTTAATAATTGGATTATCTCGTGGAATTTGTTGAGCATTAAATTTACCGCTACTAGAAAGACGCCCACTAGTGGTAAAAATAAGATTAAAGTTTGTACGAATTCGTTCATCTTTGTCTAGCTCCGGTAAAATTTTTGATATGTAAGTATTCTTGATTTTACCAAGCTGCCGTACCTTTAGGATTGCTGCTGGTAAGGGATGTTCTTCTGACAGTTCTTCAAGTACTTCAGCATCAGTTGAAATAGCTCCGGTGCCGGTCTTCTTTCCGGTGGGAGTAAGTTTAACATAGTCAAACAAAACTTTTCTAAGTTGCTGAACTGAGTTGGGGTTAAATATAACTCCGGAGTCTTGCTCAAAGTGTTTAACTTCATCAAACCCATACACCGCCTCTTTAGCTTCCAGGATACATTTATCTAAATAATTTTCCGCACCGATCATACGCTCACGGCTAATTGGAATTCCTACTTCTTCCATATCCATAAGGAATAAGGTACCAGGAATTAGGATATTCTGGTATACTGATAGGATTTTAGCGTTCTTTTGAATAGCTGGCCAGAACTTTTCAAATAAGGTAATTGTTACTGCTGTATCAATTGCAGCATATTTTGCAATTACATCAAAAGGAATAAGATCATAGGTAAAATCTTCTAGTAACATACCTTTACTAGAACAGTATTCTTTCTTAAAACTATCTAGTTCTGCATCGTAGTCACCGTACTCTGTATACTTTAAGGCAAGTGGTTTCAATCCGTGAGAGTCATTTTCATCTAAAGCATAGTGCATTAACATTGTGTCATGTACTCTAGCTCTATTAAACTTGAGACCAATATGATATTCAATCATTTTAATATCAAATTTCATATTATGAAAAACAATGTCGTACTTCTCAATGATTTGTTCTAATATAGAAGTACATACACTATCCAAACAATCAGTAGATATGTAAGCACCGTGTTTACCCTTATAGCTAACAGACAGTCCTAAAACGTATCCATCCCTAGGATACAGAGCAGTAGTTTCAGTATCCATTGCTACATAGCCGTCAGCGTTATCTAAAACTTCTTGTAAGAATTTTATTGCTTCATTTGTATTAATGATACCTAAGTATGTACCAGTAGCACTGGCATTAGTAATTGAGCCTTCAATATATTTATGAATACGATCTACTGCTCGTTGAAAGTCTGGTTTACCTTCTGGCTTAAAGTGAAGCATTGCAGGATTAGTAATACAGATAAATTTATCATGCATTAGCTGTCCTGCAAAATTAGTCACTGAGCTAATCTTTGCATATTCTTTTGCGGCTTCTGAGCCTACTAGAATGACTAAATCGTATTCGTCTAAGTCAACTTCTAGGTCTACATCTTTTTTCAATAGCTTAGTAATTGGTACTGAACTCATATGATATGAATCGTACTCAAAGTTAAAATGATTACTATAATTATTTTTACTAGGTGCTTTATCTATAATTGCTATCTTTTTCATTTTGTATATTCTATTAGAGAGGTTACATCCTCTTGTGACAATTCACCAGGGTCTTGACCTTCTGGTAAGTCAATAATTTCTGTTATAAACCCTACTTCTTCTAGGAGAGGTTTAATTTCTTTTGCTGCTTCACGACCAGCTTGATCGCCGTCATATAAGATAAATATCTTTTCAACTCCCATTACCTTATAGCTCAACATCTTTTCTTTAACATCATTTCGTAATTTGGATGTACCAAAAGTACATACAGTATTATGCAAACCTTTATCATAGCAGTTAAGCATATCAAATATGCCTTCTACTAAAACAATAGTTCTATAGTGTTCATCAAAGCGTGTGGGGAATAGTGGAATAGTTACTCCGCTTGGGTAGTTAACATATCTAGGGTTACCTTGTGACATTGTATGTCTACCTACATAGCACACTGTTTTACCACGTACATCTGTAATAGGAAATACTATTCTGTCTTGCATTTTCTCAACCTGAGTTGTCTCAAATGCACCAAAATGTCGTAAAGTTTGAGTACTAATACCTCGAAAAACATGATTAATAGGCTTAGCTCCATCTAAGGGTGCTAAGCCTTCTGTACTCTCTTTAAGAATATTTAGTTTTTCTTTTAATTTGGCTACTCTAACGGATACGTTATTAGTTAATAAACCGTAGAATTTAAAAATGTTAGTTTTAAACCCGCAGCTAAAGCAGTGTGCAATACCTGAGGTTCTATCTATACGAAAGCTAGGATTAGAGTCGTTATGGTCTGGATTAAAGCAAGCGGTTACGTAGTCTCTACCAGATATGGTAAAAGCCACGCCTTTATCTTTTAAAAGGTCTAGTACTGGATCGCTCATTATGTATCCCAAGGCAAGTCAGCCGCAGGTTCTTCCTGTTTCTGTCCTGCTCGTTTAAGTTTTTTAGGTTTTTCTTCTTCTTGCTGAACTGGTTTTTCAATGGAAATTGGACTAATGCGTAAACTATCCCAGTTCATTCCACTAGTGAAACGCATCTCTTTTGCACCACGAATCTTTGTAGTTTCAAAACTCATAGCGGCATCTTCTTTAGCATTTGCTTCCATTAAGAGCGCAATATCTGCTGCATCAAGAATACCTTTAGCAAAACGTGTTTCACCTTTATCATCAATCTGATAAGGAGAAACCATTACAATGTCGTACTTTCTAGCAAGTTCTTTTAGTTTCTTAGAAATAATAATTTGTGGTTGCCAGTCAAACTGTGAACTAGCGCCCTCTACTACAATCTGGTTCAAGTAGTCAATAACTGCTACAGTGAACTTATCTCCAAAACGAGATTTCATCTTTCCAAGATGCAAGTCGATCGAACTTAGGGTCAGGGCTCGATCATCAATGATAACCATTTGATTAGTCTCTTTAAGAGTACATTCTCTTACTAAGCTCTCTTCAAACTTATATTGATCTTTATCTTTAATAAACTCCATTACAAGGTGGTCGGAGTTATCATACATCTCAGCACGTGATTTAACTACTTTTAGTAGTTCTGAGTCTGATAATGTATTATTTTTAAGACTTTGGTGGTTGACATTAGCAAGAATACTCATGTTACGTTGTAACGTCTCATGTGCCTCCATCTCAATAGTAAAGTAGATACAGGCGTTTCCACTCTCGTATTGATTAATCATAATGTTACTACAGGTAATAGATTTACCAGAACCACGTTTACCACCTATCAAGATTAATTCTTGTCTAGCAACTCCACCAAGTACAGAGTCAAAAGTATTGTTCAATCCTAAATGTACACGATTTTTTGCAAGCTCATCAGGGCGCACAAAAACCATGATATCACTCATGGTGTATACTCCCTCTGTGGTAAGGGTTTTTTCATCTAAGGTTAGTACTATACTCGCTAAATTATCTTTAATCTCTGTACTATCATAAATTGGTAGCTTATCAATAAACTTATCCAATAATAGAATAGCCTGATTTTGAGTATACTGATCTATAAGTGCGTCTAACGCTACTTCTGCTGTAATATCAGTTTCATCAATAAGACGAAGGGTTGCTAGTGTTTTTTGCGCCAACCCCTCTCTAGCAATAGCTTCTAAATCATCGAACGATGGTATAGTACTATACTTGTCATAGTATCTAGTAACAAGACTATATACTGAGGAGTAGGCAGGGTCAAGAAATGCGAGCTTTAATTTGCTCCAAACATCTAAATTCTTCTCTGTTAGTAATTTATTAATGACAACTGCGCTAATATCCATTATTCTACCTTACTTTCATTGTCAATAATTACTTGGTCAAGAATCTCCTCTAGCTTATAAAGAGTTTCGTTTCGTAACTTTTGAATACTAGCCTGATAGCCAAACTTATCATCAAATAATAAGCCTAACTGTTGGTGTGTTATAATTTGTTGTAGCCCAAAATAGATTAAATCATGCGGCTTATTGGACTCAGGAGTAATTTCTACTCTGGCTGATCGTCCATAATTATGTTCTGCTTGCTTAACCACTTCCTCTACAGTGAACGATTCTGTATCGTGGTATGTAATAGTGATTTTCATAGTATAAATAAAAAAGGCCAAGAGCTAAGAATAACTCCTGGCCTTTAAATAACCTTATGGGTTACTAATTAAGCTGCTTTGGCTTCGGCCTTAGCTTTCTTAGCTGCACCATCATAATCCTTAACGGAAATACCACGGCGAGTAAGAAGGGTCTTAAGACCACGCTCTGTTTTGTCAACAGCTTTAGCAATTTCAGCAACAGTCATGCTGATGATATCATTGCCAAGTGCTTGCACTGGATCAACAACGTTCTTAGCGTGGCTGTCTTTTTGTGCTGGGATGCGGTCGATTTGACCTTTACGTGTCAAGCTAAGAGCTTTGCCACGAACTGAAGGGATGCTTTTACCTAGGGTAACGGCGATTTCTTCAATGAACTTACCTGCTTGAGCCATTTTGATAAAAGTGGCTTCTTCTTGCTCTGTATAGGTACGAGCAGCTTCAACTTTTTCAGCAGGCTTAACATTGCCAGTCAACTCTAGGGCAAGCAATTTACCTTGGATTTGTTTAGCAGTGAAAGTGCCGTCTTGGAATTGGTCAGCAATATCCTTGTAGGTGTAAACACCTGGGTTATTAGAAACCAAGCTAGACAAAGCAGCGCTCTGCTCTGGTGTAAAGGCAGATACCTTTTCTTTAGCCATAGAAGCAACTTCACGGTCTAGTTGACGCAGTTTTGCACCTACTGAACGTACTGTTACGCCCAAGGCTTCTGCTGCTTGCTCAACCCGCTCGACGCTAACTGGGCTTTGATTGCCTACGATGGACAAAAGTTGGGCGACAGTTTGGTCAGACCATTTTTTAGCTTTTTCAGTCATTTTGTTTTTCTTTCAAGAAAATATTTAAGTTTTTAATAATTGGAATACCGAGAGACTCGGCTTTTACTCGTTTTGTACTAGCTTTATCTTCTTCATCAACCAAATAGTCTGTTGTTTTAGTAACAGACTCTACTGCCTTATATCCGGCAGCTTCCAGCGCTTTGTGAGCTTCTGCTTTGTTTTTGTAAGAGGATAACTTTCCGGTGATACATACAGTTTTATTGTTATTATTACTGCTTGTATTGGAACCTTTGTTAGAAGTAAAAGAGAACGGGAGAAACTCTCTTAAATCTGGGAAATCTGTCTCTAGCCAAGTAATCAGGTTTTGGGTGACTTTATCGCCTAAACCTGCTTCTTTGCATTTTTCGTATGTGATCTCGTCAATATGGTTGACTACATCACAAATTTTCTTAGATGCTGTATTACCAACTAAAGTGATTGAGAAAGCGGCTAATACTGTTGCCAGATCTGCGGACTTACTACGATCAATTTCACTGAGTAACTTCTCAGCAGTTTTAAGGCTACCAAGGGCTTCTGTTACAGAATCTAAATCAAGATAAAACAGTTCAGTCAAATCTTGCAAGTCAAGTTTTTCAACTGACTTTGGCCCCATACCTTTGATACCTAAGGTCTTGCAGAAGTGTTCAACTTTTTTAGTTAGCTGAGCACTACAAGCAGTGTTGCGACAAAAAAGTTGATCGTTAACGAACTCAAGTTTATAGTCACAGCAGGGGCAGGTTGTTGGGATTTCGATCTTCATGTTGCTTTATCAATTTATATAAGTATTATACCCTAATTGGTAGAGGATGACAAGTCTAAATTTCTGCTCCCTAAGCATCGACCTTATGTAAAATACAGGGAATAATTTCACCCGAGCGAATTACCGCTACTGTATCTCCAATGCGTAGGTCTAGCATTTCAATAAAACCAGGATTATTAAGGGTAGCTCGGCTTACAAGTGCATCACCGATATATACTGGTTCAAGAATGGCAACAGGAGTAACTTTTCCGGATTTACCGACTTGCCATTCAACGTCTAACAAGGTAGTTTCGACATGAGCAGCACGCTCTTTTTTAGCATAGGCACCACGGGGATGTTTAGCTGTAAATCCAAGATCATAGAACTGAGCATTATCGTTGACTCGGAATACAAGCCCGTCACAGGGAAATATTTTGTCAAGGTTAGCCTCATTGATTACTCCAAAGCCAAAACTTTGTAAATCTTTCATATCCTCGTTAAAGGTATTACGTAGGCTAGGCTGTACCCCATAGGCAAAGAAGGAGAGTGCTCGACTCTTAAATTCCTCTGTGTCTTTTAAGTTTAGGGAACCGGCGGCATAGTTACGACTATTCTCAATATTGATTGGAGCCACAACTTCACCAGTAATCTGAATTACACCCTTGTGAGAGATTTCTTTAGGCACTAATGTACTTGCTAGAAACTTGTCAGTAACCAGTTGACCTTCGATACCATCACCACGGGTAAGAGCTCGAACAAGATTACCATCAACATACAGAAGGCTAATAGCTGCCCCGTCCAACTTAACACTACTAGTAATAGATTTGATACCTTCGAGAGGGCGGTTGATACCTTCATCTTCATAGTATTTCTGCAAACTGTACATTTGGTACAGATGCTTTTCCTTATTTTCATGTTGACGTGCGCCTACTGCCTTGTAGCCGACTGAATCAGCTAAACGATCAAACTGTTCATCTGTAATAAACGGTGAGCCAGCATAGTAGGCTTTTGAAGCCGAGTCTAAAAATAGTTCTATCTTATTCATCATTAATCAACTCTTTTACAAAGTCACACATAAGTTGCGCGTGTTTAGGGTCATAGAGGTTATTCATTTCACCTTCCTCATACCACCAGCCTAATGCTTCTGGATGACACCCAATCATACCTACATTACCTTGAATAGCTGCCATTGGGTCACCATTCAAGTAGGTAGCAACTACCTCCATTTGATCGCCAAGGATAGCACATCCGTCATAGAAGTACATGCGTTCGGGCTCGCCATTCCATACCACGGGTGCTGTGGTACCATAGCTTCTGCGTATGTCAGTTCCTGGGCGTTTGATATATTGCACAGCATCCACACTGTCCAGGATGTTCATGTAGTGATGTGCGGCCCAATATGCCCCCATGCAGATGCCCAGGTACCTACCACCCTCTGCCATGAATCTGCGCAATCGCGGCAGGTTTTCACGCATGAGATAATCAAAGCTGTCTGCATCTCCAATTCCGCCTGGTACTGCTACCATGTCCACATTGTCAAAGAATTCTTCTTCAACTTGATGGCGGGTGAAAATCTTGAATTCGTAGTCCGGACCCAGGGCCTGTATGATCCCATTGCCACAT